>KN361369.1:2408-21026 GCA_000785685.1 Uromyces viciae-fabae
CGTCGGATTATTAGTACTATTATTATTATTTTTTCTTCTTATTATTTTTTCTTTCTTATAAGTAGTAGTAGTAGTTAATTAAATTAAGTCGAAGAAGTTGGTGTGTGGGAATTATGCTCGAGGCTCGCAGGAGCTCGCCTTTTATGCCCAGGCAACTGTCACGCTCCAAGGCAGAGCAGCTCCAAGCCTGAGCCTGAGTCTTCGAGGACCCGCGCGACATATCAACCCACCTGATCAACCAAACATTCCGACTTCGAAGGGGCTGAGTATCTCTCCGCTTTTGAGTAAGCCCTTTGCTTTTCCCTCAGCAACATCCCATCAATAAATTTGAAGCAAAAGTACATACCATGCATTTCCTCGAAGCATAACGCATACCTGGCTATGGACTTATTGAAGAATGTGCTACTTTTCTTCGAGGGGCTCAAACTCGAAGTTACTCAACTACCCACTGTCTCTCTCTACTTACTCCATTCCTCGAACATGTACCACATTCCTTTTCTATTGTACTTCTGCTCCTTCAAACTCAGCGGAACTCATGTTCGAACCACGTGTTGTCTTTCCTTCATTTCTACCCACTCTCATTCATTACATCACAATAACAACTTATGTTTCATGTCCACGTCCAAATTACTATATAAGTTGTACCTTCTTTCCCTCATGACTTCTTTCTTCAGTTAATTAATATCAAGTGTTACGCTCTCTTAAAACTATCACTCTTTGAGCCAGCTTGAGATTCAGTGCCCTTAAGTCTAGCTCCCGTGATATCTTCGAGATTACTTCGAACAACTTGCTCGAAGCAATCCTTGACTCCCTCTTCCCTCCTAAGCGCATATAGCCACCTAAATCCCTCCAGTACGTCCGGGTGGTCGTATGACACCCATCCAGCAATCCAATCATCCCTAACGCACTCCCACCGCCAGAACCTAACCCCATTCCTATTCAAACTACTCCTACCCCTGCCAATATCAACTACACAAATCTTCATAATGGTCTTCTGCCGGCGACGATACCAAGCATCATAAAAACTCCCACACATCACTTTCCACTTAATAGCCAATCTCCAGTGTTAACCCACCAGACCCATCAAGTATTGCAGCAACCGTTACGTCCAGCTAGTATGGTTTCAACAGATTTTTATGAGGAAGGATCCGCCGTTGATGACGAACAAGAATCTCAAAGCCAACCACTCTCTGACTGGTCAATTTCACAGCCGTTGGATACCCAAACTTACTCCAGTTCTTACCAGTCAACCCTGTTGGAATCTAGGGTACTTTTAGTCTTGCCCTTATCATATTAAAATTAAATTAAATATTATTTAATCATCTTAAAACTACTTAGTCCTAGTTTATCATGACCTTGTCATGTCTCTGTAACTTTGTTACATAAATATATATTTTTAATGACTTAGCCTTCATTTTATGATTTTATCATTTTATTTAATCATGACTTTGTCATAACTCTTTTTATGACTTTGTCATAATTATTATCAAAAAGATTATTTTTATTATTAATGACTTTGTCATGATCATCAACTTAGTTTTTTTTATCATTTTCTTTATATTTTATATTTTCTTTATTTTTATTACTTTATTATTTCAACTTAGTTGATTTTATAAACTTGATTTATTTTTATTTTACTTGTTTTTATTAAGCCCCTCTGGATATGGCCAGGGGGCTCTCTTGTTCACTATATAAAACTGACATAGCTCAAGTAATATAAATCATTCAGTCATTCTCTATCTTTTCTCCGACCACCTCAACTGACTGTCTCCAGCCTTCTCCCAGCTGCCCTCAACTTTCCTCAACTCTCAAAATTCTCTTACCTCAAAATCATCCTCAAGAAACATAAAAATAAAAATAAAAAACTCAAATAAAAACAACAATCCCAGCCCACCATTACCTCTTCCATGGCTCAATGTTTGTCATTTCTGGGAACTCAGCAAACCAAAAACAGTGAAGCTTTGGCCAATTCAAAGCAAAAGCTAAAGTGGACGGGGATGATGGAGCGTTCCGCTCTTAAGCTCTACACCCAAGCTACTGAAGCCGGGAAAACATCCAATGGTGGCTTCAAGGCAGAGGTACATCACTGGGTTTCTGCAGAACTGAACAAGCAGTACCCAGGTACCGCATTTGATGCTACAAAATGTAAATCCAAACCAAGTCAAGTAAGTCTGTTTCATTTTTCAGTTTCACACTTTTAGGAACAAAAAACTAACCATTTTTTTTTCCAATACCATATCCAGACTTTCAAAAAACGGCATGACACGTTTTAAACATGCCGCGAGAGCAGTGGATTTGGCTGGGATGATGTGTGATGTGAAGTCACAGCAGCTGATGATGTCTGGGCCGCTTTTTTAATTGTAGGTTTATTTTTATGTCTGATGTTTTTTATAGCTTCATGTTGCTCAATAAAAATTTTCCTTGTAGTCTCATCCCATAGCTCGTTGGTTCCAAAACACACCTTTTCCTGAATGGACCGAACTGTCAACCATTTTTGGTACGGCCGCTACTGGGGAAAAAAGTGTTGGAAACGGAGGTGTCACAGTGTAACAAATGTCACAACAAACCTTAACCTAATTTAGCTAGACTTGTACATACTGTGCCGCAGCTTGTCTCATGTACTTAAACTTTCACATCCCGCTCCCGGTGCCGTTCCTCATCTAGTTTTGGGGTCGGAACCGGGATGTGGGAGCTTACCAGTTGCGTCGGGTACTTGAGCAGGTTAGTACATATTTTTGCAATGATCATCTAGTTTTGGGGTCGGAACCGGGACGTGTGAGCTTACCAGTTGCGTCGGGTACTTGAGCAGATCCCTCAGTACTTGCCAGAGTTTCTTATAGGTTAAAAGCCGGCTCTCACAAACACGTTACCTGCGAGTTACCGATAGGCCTTTGAACTGGATGATTTGGACGTTTAGAAATATAGACGACGACTTAGAAGACGAAGGAACGGAAATTTTTTATAGCCCACGGACTGCTACGTCAACAGAAAGAATGGAAGAACTTAATTTACTCAGAGAACGTGTCAATATACTCCAAAGGGCCATGGATGAAATGGTACAAAATCCACCGGTTGTACACCATGTGCCACATCAATTACCACCTCTTAATCAACTCCTCAACAAATTTATTAAATCACCAATGACTGCTCATAATGAAGTGAATCCGAACAAGATTATTCTAAGCTTTGATGGAGCAAATTATACTCAATGGGAAACTAGTATCGACCGCACATTACGCCGTGTTTTCGGTTTGAAAGATGCGTCCTTTATCAAAGCCAAAATGGACCAAGCTAGCAACCTACCTTACAATGAAAACAGTTCCATTTCACTCATGATCCGGAATACTATTGATACTCACCTACTTGGCATCATTGAAGCAAGCGATGTTGAAGAAGCCAAAAACTTGTACGACCTGATTAAAAAAAAGTGTCAAAGATCCAACCGTCGACACAAGATATCTTTGATTGAAAAGGCCATTAAATTGATGAATGACCATGATGGCACTGACGAGACCCTTCTTGCTATGTTGCATAAAGTTATTGCTGATATATCCAATATGAAGGTTACTATTGATGAGCTGCGGGGTTTAATTATTCAAGCCACCATTAAGGCACCCTCAGGTGTTGATAGTAAAACATTTGAATTCAGTATAGATCAAAATCTGAATGACTTGAAGATTCCACCAACTTTTTCTGATGTCTCAAATATCATACAATCGGCTCTCGGTAAAATGAAATCAAAAAACAATTTTCTTTCACCTGGGACAATTCCATCTGATGTCAAAATGTCTGCTCTAACAATTTGACAAGCAGCCACTAATACATCATACTCAACAAATAAATATATACCTCCACCTAGACGTCAATTGGAAAGACCGCTGGATCCGCAATTTTCAATAGAAAAAGCATCATTTTATAAAGGCAAACCCGCAAACTATAAAAATAACACAACTAAAAGTTTTTATTTCAGTTCAAATAAAAATATATTACAACTTCTTTTAAATAAGATAAGAAATGAAAATTGAAATTACTAATTACCTAAAAGCAAAACTGGTAATTCTTAAATGATAAAGAATAATTATAATAATTAATTTAAATATTTATAATAATAATAATAATAACTATTATTTTAATAAACTTAATTCAATATAATATTTTAATATGATTTTTATTAACTAATAATACTAATAAGCAAACACTATTTTATTTTTAATTTATTTTGATTTTATAATAATAAGAGAAGATTTTATTTTTTATTTTCTTATTTTATTTTATGTTGATTTCTTTCTAATTTTTTTTATATTTTCTATTTAAAAATCTTTTTCTTTTTAAACAAAAAGAATCTTGAATGATTCTTGAATCAAATCTTGAATGATTCTTGAATCAAATTCTTGAATAAATTAATGACGTCGCTGATGATTCTGTGTATTGTGAAAAGAGAAGAACAGCAATCATCAGCTCATGAAAACAATCAATAATTTTAATGACTAATACTACGTCATAAAAATTATTTCATAATTTTAATTCACAAGATGATTTATTTTAATAATCAATCATGGTTTTATTCTTTTATTAATTTTAACTATTTTAATTATTTAAATAATAATATTTTATTATTATTTTTATTAAATTATTTTAATTAAAAACTTACTAATAAAGTTGTTCTCATTCTGTATTTTCTTGATTAATTTAAATCATCTTTTTATTAACTTAGAATGGTAAAAATAAAATTGTTAATTAATTAATAAAGAAATTATTATATTTTATAAAAATAAATCTTTTGTTTTTATTTCAAAAAGATTTATACAAATTTTGACTCACTATTATATGTGCAGTCAATTAAACTCCTTTTGCTATTCTGACACAAACGACTCTCTCAACCAACGCTTTGGGTATGCCTGCTTCTTCTGTAAGAAACCGGGGCACTGGTACGCGGACTGTAGTGAATTCTGGAGATCTGTCGCGACTGGGAAAATCCCTATGCCTCCAGATGATTATGATGATCGAAACACTAACTACCAACCTCCACAACAAAATCAATGTCAACCTCGAAATGTGGGCAAGGTCCGTTGTGCTGACATAACTACGCCGAACGAAGGCAAGAATGTATTGTTAGATTCTGGATCTATGGAAAATGTGAGCGGCGATTCACCATTTTTTGTAGTTACATTCTTATTACTAACGCTGTAAGACTCAATAGGATGTTTTGATTAACACCTATTGCTGAATGGTAAGATGTATGGTGGAGTTGCAAACTCTGCCTCTTGGTTGATCAGACTAACAACACCCCAGACTTGGTCTGCAGGCTTTTTATTAGCGTGATGAGATGATATCTCCTGTCTAGCTGGGTTAGAGTAGTGGATATGCTTTATAAGCTTGGTTAATGGTGAGGAAAATTGATGGTCAAGGAAAGTTGAATCTCTTTCAATGAAGTGCTGTTTTATAATGAGTCTTTAATTGCTTTATAGTTTTAGGATCCCTTGTAAGGGTTTGTATGATAGTTAAAAAATTTAGGATAAGTTAGGTAAGAGTGAGTATGAGTTGAGATCCATAAAAAATGAGATAGAATGAGATGAGATGGGGGGAAAACATGCTGGAGAGAGCTCCTTATATAGAAAAATATGAGGCATTTTAGCTCCAGGGGAAGCACAATTTCCCTGCAGAAGTTGGTGGCACATGACCTATGATGTCATGGCGCACAGACAATATGGAAATACAATGTCATCTGACTGGTGGCACAGTCTTTTTATGGTTATAAGATGCACATGACCTATACACAGCCACTATTTATGAAAAATAATAAAATTGAGGAATCACAGATAGGGAAATGTATAATGTCACGAAAAAATATCCCAGTGAAACTTATCAATCCTTGTAACTTTTGATCCATGTGACATAGGTGTATGGGCTTGCTGGGTGACTAGGGGTTATTTTGGCCCTAGAATCTATTTTTGAGGTTTATTTTGTGATATCCTTAGTCCTTCAGGCTTGAATCCACTATTCATGTATTGAATCTTGTTTTTTATTGATGTATATATCTAAATAAGTACCGTGTATATTATGTTTAACTATTGAGTTGAGTTATAGTTGATGTTCATTGTTTTAATAATTAATAAAAAATCTGAAAATTTTTGAGTTATGTGGTTTGATTACCATAAAAACTCCCACAACGCCTGTTTCTCTGACATTGGAGGCACCTGGTAATGAAATCCTAATTCATTCTATTGGTAGATTATTGATCCCGACACCTTTGGGAATGATGAAGATCGAGAATGTTTATTATTGCAAGCAGATTAAAGGTGTTATACTGTCTACGGGTAGATTGCTCACGGAAGGGTGGAAAATAAATCATGAAAAGACCAATCTCACTCTCTTTGACACAAACATGAATCCCTTTCATACATTTTTTAGCAATTTCTGTTGGTATATTATCACGTCACCTAATGCAACAAAAATACATAAGATCTCCCAACTGCCTTCGTTTGACCCATATATCTGGCATACTTGCCTGGGCCATGCATCCAAACAGGTTGTTTGACAGTTTCTTGATTGTTTTTTCCATGAAGAGAACAAGAAATGGAAATCTTTTTTCTGCGTACGGTGCGCCAAATCAAAATCTATTGACCAAAAATCCCTTGGTTTTGCTTCACAATTGAAACGCAGAAAACCATTAGATTTTTGTGTATTGGACGTTGTTGGACCGCTTGAAGAGGACATCAATGGATGTTGATTTCTTCTCACGTTGAGTGATCACCTTAGCACCTATATATACTGCGCTGCCATAAAGTCTCGCAGTGAAGTTCCTGCAAAAATCATGTCCTGGTACACAACTTGAACATTCAAGTTGGTCGTTATCCGACTAGCATACAAATGGATAATGCAGCAGAGTATATAGGACCGCTGAGGGCTCAACTTGAGAAGGTCAGCATAATTTTTGCTCCTATTCCTCCCTATCATCCTGAACAAAACGGTGAGGCGGAAAGAGTGAACCACACCTTAGGGGATATGGCAAAGACTATGCTTCATGAGAGTAAGCTTCCACGCAAATTCTGGAGCTATGCCTATCTTACCGCGGCATTAATCCACAACACGTTGCCTAACTCTCGCACATCTGGAAAGACTCCCACCGAAATTCTTTTCGATGTGACACCGGATCCGCATGTGTTGTTACCTTTTGGTGGCAAAGATATTATTCACATACCTAAAGAGCGGCGAGCCAAACTGGACGAAAGGGGTCAGGATGCATCTTGTTTTCTTACCCCAGTGCTGGTTCGGGATGGTTATTTTGGTCACCGAAGGAGAGATGCATAATACATTCTACTTCGGCTATTTTTCCAGATTATCAACGATATCCAATCAAGATCAACACACAACAAGATGAGGCTGATTTCATTGTCAACCAGCTCACTTTTTGATTGGGTGAAGAACCCACTGATGAGATTGCAATAGAGGAGTTGGAGCAAATTAATTGTTTGCCTGTGTTGCAAGAACACAATCTACCGACCAACATAAAGAGTGCTTTACAATTGAGCTCCAGTTCAGAATGGCTTGAAGCAGCAAAGTACAAGATCAGTCAGTTTGAAAAACTGGGGGTTTGGGAGCCAATTAACCTGCACCCAGGAATCAAAACTTTAGGCGCCAGGTGGGTTTTTGCGATTAAACGAAATCAAGACAATTCCATAAAGAAATATTGCGCAAGATATGTTGCAAAGGGTTTCAATCAGTGATTGGGCATCAATTGCAATGATACATATGCACCCACTGCCTCACTCAACACACTGCACTTACTTATTTCTCTCTCATTAAAATTCAAGCTGGCAAAAGCTAATTTTGATGTCAGTTTGGCATACCTGTACAGTCCGATCACGGAGGAGGTATATGTTCAACCTCCTACTGAGATTTATCCAGAACTCAAGGGCAAAGTCATGCGCTTTAAGAAAGCAATGTATGGGACTAAAAAGGTGGCCCGTTGCTGGTGGTTATTCTTCAAAGAAACAATGTCGAATCTTGGTTTTGAAACGGTGGAGGTAGAACAATCCCTGTATATGCTGAAGGGCAGTATGGGTTTTGTTGTGGTGTGGCTTCATGTAGACGACAGGTTTGTAGTTGGTTCGAACAAGGGGGTGTTAGATTTTGTGCGGGAAAAGATGCAGGAAAAGCTGGAAGTAAAATGGGAAAAAGGGCTTAAAAGGATTGTTGGAATAGATGTTGAGGAAATAAATGGTGGAATGGCGTTATCACAAAGAATGTTAACTGACCAAATCATCAATGATTATTACCAAGCGTCTCACCCAAAGAGGAGTCCGTTACCTGAATTTGATCTTGAAATAAATACAGGTACTCCTATCGATATCACTGCTTACCGGTCCACCATAGGCTCTCTCATGTACCTAGCCTGTGGATCCCGACCTGATATTTTGTACCCGGTAAACTTACTCCCCAGGTATTGCACCAGTCCATCGGAGAAACACTGGGAGGCACTAGACATACTCATTGGCTATCTAAAGAGAACCAGACATTTCCGTCTGAATTTTGGATCAAATCAAGAAGATCTGCAATTGTGGTCAGATGCAAACTGGTGTGGAGAGCATGAACGCTCCACCTCAGGACACCTCATCAAACTTTTCGGAAATGTCATTGCTTGGGGTGCAAAAAGACAAACCATTGTTGCTAAATCAACCTGTGTTGCAGAGTACATTGCCCTCTCCGGTGGATCTGAACACTTATCCCACTTACTCAATTTACTTCAAGATCTCAATTACTCATGCCCCTCAAAAATCTTTTGTTGATAATCAAACGGCAATCCTCATTGCAAGTGACAACGCATCAAAGAAAAAAACTAAGAGCCTGATGTGTGCGTTCTATTTTGTGAATGATTTTGTTAGGAGATGTAAGATAAAAATTAATTGGACATCAACCCATGATCAATTAGCGGATATTATGACTAAAAGACTGGGACCCAACAAGATTGACAATGCAATACTTCAACTCAACATCAGCAGGTAACATTTGTACACTGTGGGGGAGAGTGTTGGAAACGGAGGTGTAACAGTGTAACAAATGTCACAACCAACCTCAACCTAATTTAGCTAGACTTGTACATACTGTGCCACAGCTTGTCTCATGTACTTAAACTCGCATATCCCGCTCCCGGTGCCGTTCCTCATCTAGCTTTGGGGTCGGAACCGGGAGGTGTGAGCTTACCAGTTGTGTCGGGTACTTGAGCAGGTTAGTACATATTTTTGCAATGATCATCTAGTTTTGGGGTCAGAACCGGGACATGTGAGCTTACCAGTTGTGTCGGGTACTTGAGCAGGTTAGTACATATTTTTAGTACATATTTTTGCAATGATCATCTAGTTTTGGGTTCGGAACCGGGTTGTGTGAGCTTACCAGTTGTGTCAGGTATTTGAGCAGATCCCTCAGCACTTGCCGGAGTTTCTTATAAAAAGTATGAGTATTGGGTGTCCCCAATCAAATGGCCCGGGCAGTCAGCGCCATCCCAAAGGAAAAAATGATGCTAACCCTCTAAATTTAGATTATATTGGAGCGGACAATGATGACGACTCACTGAGCACCCACAGCAAGCATTGGCCTCGCAAGAAAAACTGACCAACTGATGAATTTCAGACTTGAAAGAGTTTTGATTTCAGCACACAGAAAATAAAAAGATAAAAAAAATAAAAGAAAAAGATAAAAATGAAAATAAACCTTGAAAGGGTCACAAGAGTTTAAGAGACTAAGAGTGACCAGCTAGAAAATAAAAGAACAAGTGAGGTACAAGACTAAAAATAAAATTAAGCTAGTGTTTTGATAAAGAAAAAATAACAAAAATAATAATAAAAATAATAAAAATAAAATTGAGTAAATACCAAGATGGGATAATTATAATAGCTATTGTACCTGATTCCTTGTATAAGAAAGTTTGCTGATGAGAGAGAAAAAGAATAAACAACAGAGATTTGATGATGTGGAAGAAATTGGTGAAAGTTTTGTGAAAGTGATGTGATAAAAATAAAAAATAAAATTAAAAAAAATAAAGAAATAAAATAAAATAAAAATAAATAAAATAAAATAAAAATAAGAAAAAAATCAAAAATAAATCCAACACCAACAACTGGGTCCGCCTTTGAAAGTGCTGTTGACAAGCTCATCATGGCTTTTGCAACACCTTTGCAATCAACCAGCGGCAGCCAGCTTGTTGGGGGATCTCATCTGGCCAACAAAGATGCTGTTTGTCAGGCAATCCAAAACTTCCAAGACAGTGACTTTGTAAGAGTTCTTCAACAAGAACTCCCACTAAGCGGTTCAACATGGGCTATTACAACAGAACTGAGTCTGAGGGAGAGATTTCTAGAACCTTTGGTTGTTTTATATTTCAAAAAGGCTAGTCCGGTAAAAGTAATTAGAATAACTCTCCATAATGAGAAGGAAGAAGAAGAAAGAAAAGAAGAAAAGAAAAGAAATAATGAAAGCAATGTTAGAATGATAATGACTTACCTAGTCCGGTAAAAGTAATTAGAATAACTCTACAGGACTAGGAGGGGTGTGGGGAAGGATTGGTTTATAAAGTGAATTCAGATTTAAAATGATTACGTAATCTTTTGTGTGACTGTCTTGTGAAGCCTAGGTTTCACATTCTCCCCCCCTATATAAAAAGAAAGACACAAAAGGAAAAGAAAAGAAAAGAAAAGAAAAGGAAAAGGAAAAGGAAAGAAAGCGGAGAAAAAGAAAAGAAGCAGGAAAGAAACAGAAAGCAAAGAGAGAATAAAGAAAAAAAAAGGAAGGAAAAAAAGGGATCAAAAGGAATGAAAGAAAGAAATTGTGCGGATTGGTGGGACCAGAGGGGAAATCCAAGGAGGCAATTGACCAGTTGACCTATGAGAGAGAGTAACCACATCTATGCTCACAACGTGGCCATGGTATGTCTTTGAAAAAGGTAGGCATCTGCCCTGGAGGTGCACTAATGGATTGAACTTACTTTTGGTTCCTCCATGTCCTCCACATCCTCCGGTGAATTGAATTGCTTCAATTTAGAAATGTGGAAAGTCGGATGACGGCGATCCCCGTCAGGTAATGCCAAGGTAGCATTCTGACCGTTATTAAATACTCGAAGGATCTGATATGGACCTTTGAACCATTCTTTCAACTTATCTGTGCCCGGTTGGTGACGGCTTCGCCAATCCGCAGAGTTCAGGAGTGCAAAAGATCCTCCAACCAGGGGGGCGACGTCTTGTTGACGTTTGTTATGTTGTGCGGCCTGTTTCACTCTACTAGTCCAGAGAGTATCGCGCGCTTCAGCCCAAGCTCCCTCGCAAAGTTTCAGAAAAGATGAGAGTGAAGCGGGAGTGATGAGTGGTGTGTCTGAGGATGGAAATAGTCGAGGTTTTCGTCCAAAGACAAGTTCAAATGGGCTAAAGCCCGTGGACAAATTAACTGCCGAGTTAATCGCAAATTCAACTGCCAGCAGTGAGTCTAGCCAGCGGCTTTGTCGTTTGGCTGTGAAGGTACTTAGAATCTGACCAACAGTCTTGTTGGTACGCTCGCTTCTCCCGTCAGCCTGGGGGTGGAAAGCCGAAGACATATGAAACTTGATGTTGAGTTTCTCCATGAGACAGGCCCAGAATTTTGAGGTCCACGATTTATCCCGATCACTAATGATCGTAGATGGGGCTCCAAAAGTGGCTATCCAGCCAGTGAAAAATCGTGAAGCTGACTTTTCGGCCGTGTCTTTTTGAAGGACGGGGATGATCCGAGTGAAACCCGTGAGTCGGCACGTACAAGTGAGGATCATGTCATAGTGGCCCGCCGATTTCAACGGTCCCACGAAATCAATTGCTATGTCTTGGAGTGGGGTTTGAGGAATCTCGGGGGTTAAAATCTTCCCATTAGGTGCAGTCGTTGGCGCTTTAGTTTTTTGACAGACGGAGCAAGATTGTACAAACGTGGCGACATCCTTGGCCATGCGTGGCCAAAGAAAATCGCGTCGTAATTCAGCGCAAGTTTTCAGGTACCCAAGGTGGCCAAGGCGTAGATGGGCCTCCTCAATTAAATTTTTCCAAAGTAACTGGTTTGATGGAATGACCAGACGGTCGTCAATAAATAAGAGGCCGTCGATTTCGGCGCAACCTTCACGGAGCGGAAGGACACTGCGGACAGACTCACAAAATGAGTCGTCACAATAGCCCACAATTATTTTTGCTTTCAACGATTCGGAAAGTGTAGAGCCGAGCTCTGTCAAGGCCGCTACACAGGCCACGTCACCTTGTAAAATAGCTTGGTTGTCTTCTGGGAGAGATTTCTGTGATAGTGCGTCGGAAACGGTGTTATCTTCACCCTTGATGTATTGAAGCCGGAGGTTGAAGTCGGAGATGATTTCTAACCACCGAGCTTGGCGGCGGCTGAGGTTGTGTTGTTTTAGAAGGTAAGTCAGGGAATGATGGTCCGACATCACGTTGACTTTCATTCCCAGAAGAAGCATCTTCCATTTCTGGAGTGCATGGATTACAGCGAGAAGTTCTTGTTTGTGAACTGGGTAGTTCTTCTTGGCTGCCGTCATCAAGTGTGAATCGTAAGCAATGGGAGAGGCTGATTTCCATTCTTTCCCTTGAAACAAGGCTGCGCCAATACCCGATCCACTGGCGTCGGTGAAAAGCCATAAGGGGTCTGTGGAATTGAAGTCGACGTTCTTGAGGCATGGAAGTGTCGTCATAATAGGTTTAATGTTTTGAAAAGCGGACTCCTCATCCTCCCCCCAATTAAATTTTTTAGGATCAAGCTTAGTGCTAGTAAGAGGAGTTAATGTACCAACATACTTTTCTAGGCCCCAGACAAATTTTTTCATCCACTGGACGGTCCCAAGGAGCCTCTTGACCCCCTTAGGAGATCGCGGTGATGGCCAATTTAACACTTCAGCTACTTTGTCACCATCCGCCGTAATACCGCCAGCCAAGATCCAGTGTCCAAGAAATTTGATTTCTTGAAGAAAGAGCTGGGTCTTTTTCGGACTGCAGTAGAGGTTTGCTTGACGAAGCCGGGAGAGAACCTGTCAAATGTGGTCTTCATGATCTTCGAATGACTGAGAGAATACGACGATGTCGTCTAGGTAAACGACACAGATGTTGTTGATGAGGTTGCCTAACGCTTATTCAAGACGGGCTTGGTGTGTCGCCGGCCCATTCGTGAGTCCCATGGGCATGACACACCACTCCATCAGGCCCCACAGAGTTTTTACCGCGGTCAGAGGAATATCAGCCTCTCTCATACGCCTTTGGAAGAAGGCATTTGTTTGATCTAGAATAGAAAAAACCTCACCCAATGCCACCAAACGAACAAATTCGTCTACGTTTGGGAGGGGGGATTGGTCGTGAACCATCAGACTGTTGCGTTTCCGGTAATCGCGAACCCAACGGGGCAGTGCGGTGGGGTCTTTCTTCGGGATAATGAGGCTCGGCGACGCGTACTGACTGTTGGAACGTCGGATCCAGCCTGCTTCTATGTGTTGGTTGATGAGGGTACGCCAAGCAACCATGTGCTTTTGTGGGTAAGGGTATTTTTTTTCATTGATGATTGCATTCGGATCGGTCAAAACTATTTTGTGTCGTATCTTTGAGCTCCCACTTTGTAACTTCTGAGGGAAAGTGTCGAGATTCGGTTGGTTATCATCTACTTTGTCATCCGAAATTGCCGGAATGTCATCCGGAAAAAGGTCTTGAAACTCCGTGAGGACTAGTTGTTCCGATTGCTCACAGGGGTACGCAGGTGACACGGATGGGAGGGTAGCTCAGGTGAAATCTCATCAATGTGGGCATTCATTACATTACTTTGACAAGAATCAGATAAAACGTGACCTGTACGATCACAACGAAGGGAAAGATTTGAGATAGAGACAGACAGCGAAAATTGATAAAGAAATGGGGTCCCTAAGATCATATCGTAGTCGCCAGCAATGGGGTCCCTAAGATCATATCGTAGTCGCCAGCAATGGGGCCAATATGTAAGGGGACGGCAGGAAATTCCGTAAGGGAGTTGGGGTGAAGTAAGTTAGCGAGGGTGATCGAGCGTAAGATAAAAGGTTTCAGGGAGGAATCCGTGAGGGCGAGATTAATCGAAATGGGTACTGTGAGGGACTCAGTTTGGAGATTGGCTTGTTTTGACGCTTCGCTAGTTATCAGATTGATCTCTGAGCCCGTGTCAATTAGTCCACGTAAGCAAGTGTCCCCGTGAGAAAATTTAATGATGAGACGTCGAACAGGTGGTGAATCGACATACCTTTCCTCTTCAGTTGATCTCAGCTCTTCATCGAGTGCCGCCAAAGCGGTGACAGAGGCAGAACTAAGGTTGGGGAAGCTATTGGTTTCGGTTACACCAGCTACCGATGCGCCTTGCTTGGAGGGACGGCCCGCTGGTAGTTGAGTAGGTTTGCCGGCTGCTGGGGAAGACCACGCTCTGGGTGGGGTGTAATCTGCTGGTTTCGGAGGGGCTTGGAACGTAGGTGGAATTGGAAAAAATGAGCGGTTGAGAGGGCCCGGACATGTCCCGGCGGTGTTGCCACACGTCTTTTTACAGAAGTAGCAACGTCCTTGGGAGTTGAGAAAGGCATGAATGCGCCAGATTGTCTCCTCTCTCGTTGGGCGATTGTTGTTGGGAGGAGTCTGTGAGTGAGTTTGTGCAGGTCGAGTTTGAGCCGTGGGGCGTTTAGGTAACCCGTTGAAGAAGAGGGAGGTTTGTCTCTCGAAAACATTGTAATTGAAGGGTTCTTGTATTAATAATTTGAAGTTGATGACGCAAGCCTTCAAGTCATCAGGCATACCAAATACTACTGCGCCCGCAAGGTTGAAGTCGGACAGGTACTCATCATCAAAGTTTATCATACTTTGCAAGGTCCTTGCTCTTGTGCTGTAAGCAAGAAAGCCTTCCAATTCAGACATCTTGAGGCGGCGGATTTGGTCTTGGAGATTCATTCTCCAAAGCGGTGGGAGAGCATAGTCGAAGAGAATATCCATGAAGTTGCTCCAAGAACCCAACAGAAAGTGTGCTGATTTGCTCCTGTCAAAGGATAGCACATTGGTTTCACGTATTAATCCACCGATAATGCTTATTTTATCCGTATCATGGCTGACCCCTTTTGTTGTAAAGAATATTTCGACGGCTTGAATCCAGTTCAAGAATGGCTTGATGCGGTGAAATGGTCCTTGAAAGAGGGGTCCGTCAGAGAATCTAAATCACTGTAAGTCAATGCGGTCTGAGCTGGTAGCCGGTTTTTCCAGAGTCGGGGACGTTTCAGAGAGAGTTGTTAATGAAAGTAGTGCATCTTCCAATCTTGTGATGCGGCTTGCACTCTCAATTTGTTCTTTTTGAGCTTGCAGCATGCTGGCTTGTTGCACCGCTATCATTTGCTGGAAGAAATCCCTAATCAATATGTGATCCTGTTGAGTTTTTTGTGGTCTAAAATCACAAGCCAGGGGGTTCCTTTTCTCCCATTATAGTTTTTTCTCTCTTTCCGGACTTGTCTCTCAGAGTAGTAATCACTTGCTCCTTTCAACTCTTAAATTTCTCAAGTTATACTTTGGAAATATCAAGAATCACTTCAAGTCCAATCTCAGGGGAAATAAAACTAGTAAAGTAACTATACCAAATGGCTTTCATGAATGACCTCTAACTCTGTCTAACTTCAAGTTTTTTTACCTTAAGAAATTATTAGTATTTCACTGTTAAAAATCAATCAAGAAGAATTTATCTTCAAGTTTATCTAAGTCTAGTGTTAACACACTTGTTGTTTGTTTTTCATTCTCTTATTATCTCATTTCTATCTTTTTTTGAAGTCAAAAGAACTAACTTCACTTTATTCATTCATTATTCTTTTCTTTGTCTGTTATTTTCATCTTTTATCAGTCTGCTTTATATCTTTTCTCAATCTATCTCAAGTCCATTGTCATTAAAAATAAAAACTTTATATCTTACCTGTGGTTTGTTTTTCTTCATTATCTTTTCCTTATTCTTTTTGATTCTCTTTCTTAATCTTTACTTCTTTATTTTTCTTTCAGTCTGGTTTTAGTTTATTAGCAATAAATTCAAATCTCTTCGGATCCTTCACAGCTGGCGTAGGCATTCGCACAGAGGCAGTTGGTACTACCGGCTCTCGCTTTGGTAAGTCTGGGGATGGCGTGGCAGGGAGGGCTGGAGGTGTTAATGTCGCGGAAGATCCACCAAGAGGGGTGGTTGACCCAAACATATGAGCCGGATGCATCGTTGGAGGTTTCAGAAATGGTAGTTGTGAAAGTTTTGGCAGAAGATTAGGTAGTGAATGTGTTAAAGGTGTGGAGTCTTCTGGTGTGACGATAATAGGGGAGGGGAGTGGCTCATCTAAACCCGCCGGCGATTCGCAAAGGGGAGTGGCGGTAGACGCTGATTGTTTTTCTTCAGTTGCTAGTTTAGCCAGACGATGTTTTTCAGTGTTGGCCTTTCGGATGATAGCTTCAAGATCATCAGTTGGATTGATTTCAGCAGGAAGGGTGTTTCAACGCGTAGACATAAACCAAAAGCTAAGGTTTCCGTGATTGATAGTAAAATTCTTAAGGTTCGAGAAAAAAAAAGTGTAAGAGTTCTTCGACAAGAACTCCCACTAAGCGGTTCGACACGGACTATTACAACAGAACTGAGTCTTAGGGAGAGATTTCTAGAACCTTTGGTTGTTTTATATTTCAAAAAGGCTAGTCCGGTAAAAGTAATTAGAATAACTCTCCATAATGAGAAGGAAGAAGAAGAAAGAAAAGAAGAAAAGAAAAGAAATAATGAAAGCAATGTGAGAATGATAATGACTTACCTAGTCCGGTAAAAAGTAATTAGAATAACTCTACAGGACTAGGAGGGGTGTGGGGAAGGATTGGTTTATAAAGTGAATTCAGATTTAAAATGATTACGTAATCTTTTGTGTGACTGTCTTGTGAAGCCTAGGTTTCACAGACTTGGCCAAGTCACTGTCGTTTGACAAATTTATGGCCGGTTTTAGTATTTTGGAAAACTCCAGCAAAGCTTGCTTATTCCTTCAAATTGAAGCAACTCACAAATATGCTTGGCTCCGATAACAAATTCAACAACAACGTAGATGAATGGAGGAATCATCATTATTTAAAATATTTTCAAGTTTTTAACATCTCTTTTTTTTTTTTCTTGTTGAATCATATCCAGTTGGTTCATTTCCCTTCTTCATTTGCTCATTTCTTCTTTTGCTTTGTCATTTGTTTCCATTTTTTTCCATCTCAAGTTCGTTTTGTTTGTTTTTTTACTCAAATTCTCAAATTTTCAATATATTGGGTTTGCTTTTTTCTCCGTTTGATTATTAAGATCATTTTTGTGTTTTATTTTCACACAAGCAAACAATTGCTGCAAAGAATAATTGAGCAGCAACTCTTGAGACTATATAAAGAAAAAATACAATAAGGACATAGAAGAAATAATAGAATTTTAAATGGAAGAACCACCATCGGCATTGAGAACAGTAAAAAAAAAAGTGGATATTCATAATAGGGGGTATCAAAGTGAGGAAATTCGCCATTAGAAATCCGCCATTTTTTTGTGATCAAATCCGCCATTATTAATGGCGGATTTGTGAAATACACCTACCCCAGGGTAGGTGTATTTCAGAAATGTAAAATGGCGGATTTCATGCTTGAAATCCGCCATTTCTCATCTTCTTAACCCCTTTGAGAATTCACTCTCCTTTTTTTGTTTTTTACCTTGCTTGCATCATCAACTCAACACACCATACCTAAAACTCAACCAAAAACCAACCCACAAGATCATTACAACCAAGCAAGTTCTTTATAGGGATGACTCTGCTTTGGATTTCAACTTGAAAACCTATTTCTTATAAATCAATCACTATCTTCAAAAAAAAAGAACCATCTAACTGCAACCCCCCAGGTCCAACAGGTGAGTTTTTTTTTCCTCTTCACTTTTCACTCAGCACTCACCTCACATTGACATTTTTTCTTTCTTTTAAAAAACTCATCAAAATTCAACTTGCCAGGTCCAACAGGTGGGTTTTTTTTCCTCTCCACTTTTCACTCAGCACATTGAAAATTTTTATTCTTTTAAAAAAACTCATGAAAATCCCACTTGCCAGGTCCAACCAGCAAGTTTTTTTTTTCCTCTCCACTTTTCACTCAACACTCACCTCACATCAATATCCCCCAGGTAAGAAAAGTGAGTTATTTTTCTCTCTCCACTTTTAACTTTCCACTCACCTCACTTTCCCTTTTTTTTTTAAAAAAAAAAAAAACTAAGTTGCCAGGTCTCACAAGCATCACAATTATAGACAACTTTAAACAATTAGATCTCAGCCAATATTCATTTTATTGCAAAACATTGGCTGGCAAAGTTTCAGCCCTTGATCCCAGCTTTATTTTGAATAACAAATCATGAAAATTGGTCCTTTAGTTTAGGAGATATGTATTTTTAAAGTTTTACTAAAATTTATCATACTGTAATTTAACAATTTTTATGTTTTACTTTGTTTTCTTTTAAGTTTAAAAATCCCCTCTTCCATCATCCATTTCCCTCTTCCACCACTCATTTAACTCTCCCAGTGTTGTACATGGAGGGCTCTATTGGGCA
>JNCO01001772.1:0-20008 GCA_000785685.1 Uromyces viciae-fabae
AAAAAAAAAATTCAAAAAAAATATTTTTCAATTTTTTTTTGCTTGATAAAATACTTTGATTGCTTTAAAAATCATCATTCAAAAAAAATATTTTTCAATTTTTTTTTGCTTGATAAAATACTTTGATTGCTTTAAAAATCATCAATTGATTAATTAGTGGAATTCTTGTATATAGCCTCATTTTTGCTGAATTATAGTCAAATTGAATTTTAATAAAGGTTCAATTTTCCACACTTGAAATTCTGAGCCTGAATTCATGAGAAAATTCAGCATTTAAGAACAAAACATGAGTTCAACAAAAAAAAAAATTCAAAAAAAATATTTTTCAATTTTTTTTTGCTTGATAAAATACTTTGATTGCTTTAAAAATCATCTGTCTATTCAGTTTTTTGAAAACAAAAATGGTGTGGCGTGGAAACAGTGGGAAAAAAGGCGGTGCGGAGCAGGAAAAGGCGGTGCGGGCCAAAAGCCGCAATTTTGAATTTTTTAAAAAAATTAAAATACAGAAAAATCCGCCTTGTTTCAAGGATGATTTCTGTCTATTTGATTTTTTTTTAATAATTTTTTGGAGGTATTGAAAAATCGTCAAAAAAAGGCGGTGCGAAGCAGGAAAAGGCGGTGCACGCTTCTCCGCCCGCGACATCACACCACCGTCAAAAGGTGGTGCGAGGCAGGAATTGGGTGGTGCAAAAACCGACCCCCTTTATTTAATTACTTACTGAATTCCCTTTTTTTGTAATAAAAAATACTCCAATTCAAATACATGTTGTAAAAAGATTAACATCCTTTCAAACTAGCACAAAAACAAAAAAAAAAGAAGATAATGTTGAAAATATGAGAAACAGGGACTTAATGTGTTAAACAAATTGGTAAATGGGACAATAACAAAATCAAAAATAAAATAACAATATAAATAACTTTTCATTTTTTAAGTATCTCAGAAGAGGAAGAGAAAAAAAAGGAATTTTTTAGCATGAGTTAAACACTGAGTAAATAAATTGTTATTTTTTTTCAAAGGTATTCATTCTCTGAACAATAATAAACTTAAGCTGTAAATTTACCTTGAAATATCCATTCATTCATCACCATTATGTGTTTTATATTTTATTTGTTATTTATGTTTTTTTTTTTTTTTACTTGATTGATTTGGATATGGTACATCAATGACCATTTTTCCACAGATGGAACATAACCCCTATTTATTAAATAGCATATTTTGCTTTTTGTTAAATAATAATAGGAAAAAAAAATACAATTAGTATACGCAATTATTTAACAAAAAATGAAAATGAAAAATAAAACATCTTTTACCATTTCATGTTTTTTTTTTTTTTTTTTTTGGTTTCAAAAATTGGTATTGATGAGTGTTTTTTTAAGTAATTTTTTTTTTCTTTTTTTTTGATAATTTAAAAAAAATCAGAATAAAAGCAGTTAATCATACAAGCAGAAGGTTGAAAATAATTTGCTGTAGGATGAGCAACATTAGATTTTCAAATTGAAAAATGTAGGAAAAGTTGCCAACACTTGTACACATTTTGTTGTTATTTTCTGTGTTGGAAAATTTTGTTGCAATTCCAAAATAAATAATCAGGCCTAGAAATGACCTGGTTAGAATAGTGGAAACAATCAAATTTTATTCTCCTTGCTCAAGTGGGAATGATTAAAGGGTATAAGTTTATACTTTGGCCCGGACATTTTTTAAATGAAGCTAATATTCTGAAACAATAGTAAAAACATGATAGGGAAAACACGGAAGGGGAACAGATCTGGAAATGTTTGATAAAAAAAATGAAATTGAAATTACTTTGGGAAGTTTAATATCTGTGGAAAACAGTGATGATACCTTCTCAAGAGGAGGAATAATCTCAATAAACTTGTTTTCAATGGGCTGTTAGTTTTCCAAAAAATTGACACCCTGTCCTCTTCCAAAATTACATCAACATGGTCTTGTCCACCGACTGAGTTACTTGGAGGTCAATTAGTTGGAGGTAGTGACTCTCTGCATATCTCTATTTGGTTTAAATCCTTTCTTTTGAAAATGAAAAATTAACTTTTGACAATAATTGATACTCCCAACCCAATTACCCAGAAGAGAAAAAAATGGCTTTTGAACGATGTAAAAATATGTTAAATAATTTTGATAGAAAAAGAAAACCAATTATGAAAACAAAACCAATAAAAATGAAATTAAAAATATTATAAAATATAATTGAAATGATTGAAAAAGGTCATTTTGTAATTTTAATCTAAAGTTGTAAAAATGATACAGATCAAATCAACTTGGTTCAAAATATGTGGTTTTTCTTTCTGTAGAATGGATTGAATGTTGAATAGTTTTAGAGCTTGTGGGAAAGATAAGCAAGTTCTAAACTTGCGTCAAATCAATTTCATTTAACATATGGGGCTTATTTCTGTTTCAAATGGGTTAAATTGGGAATGGTCCTTGAGGCTAATTACCTCTCTATGTGAGGATTATTTTGTTAGCAGAAGAAATTGAATGTGGAATATTCCTTGAGGCTACACTGCCAGTATGATTGTATCAGATTCATACAACTGGTGTTATATCAGTTCAAAAAATCTGATAATACATCTGACAAAACTGGCATTGTATCTACCTTAAATGACATTATATCTGCCTAAAATGATATTAAATCTAAAAAAACAGACATTTCATCTACTCAACCTATTTAATATCAACACATGTGATTTTATATCACATTTTTATGTCTGATGCAAATGTTTGGCCCATGGACATCATTTCAGTTAGAAAAATCTGATATAAAGTCAGTTAGGTTGATATTAAATAGGTTGAATTGATACAATACCCTCTATGATAGATATAATACCATTGTCCGTAGATTTAATATCAGCTCTAGTAGATACAATACTGGTTTTGCCTGATATAATATCACATTTTTTTGTCTGATTTCATGTCAGATTTGGGAGTCTGATACAATCATCTTTGCAGTGCTAACTACCTATCTCCCATCAACATATGGGGGAGCTGATTTGCGGTGCAGGCGCCGCCAGAATCCCTATTTATTATTAGTTTATTATTATCATTAGTTTATTATTATTATTAGTTTATTATTATTATTAGTTTATTATTATTATTAGTTATTATTATTATTAGTTTCTTATTATTATTAGTTTCTTATTATTATTAGTTTATTATTATTATTAGTTTATTATTATTATTAGTTTATTATTATTATTAGTTTATTATTATTATTAGTTTATTATTATTATTAGTTTATTATTATTATTAGTTTATTATTAGTTTATTATTATTATTAGTTTATTATGATTAGGGGGGGTTCTAAAACCACGATACCTTATCGTATAAGTATTGTATACAATACCGTGGGCCCCTATAAATGACCCTATACAACAACAGGGGCACCTTTTTTGTTGTATACGGTCCCGAAACCTTCCCAGGGGGTGGGAAATTATTTTATAAAATAATCCAGGGTCTACGGCCATTGAATACAATAGTTTTGGGTACCCTGGTATCGTATACAATAGTTCAATTATTGTATACAATAATTTGAGGCTCAAAAACTATCATATACAATAGTTTTCACCCCCAAAAAGTATTGTGCAGGGGGTGTAAACCTCCGAACGGGGCTGAGCCAAAAAAATAGGCAAAAAAATTGCAGTGGGTGGATCAACAATTGATCCACACTGCCTCAATTGCTACCCCTTCCCTACTTTGTGGGGAAACAATTGTTGAACCACATGTTGCGTACCTACTCTCACATTTCCAAAACTTACCACTGGTGGGTAAAGGATTAGGATGAAGTTTGGGCTGAGATTTTGAAGGGCTGATGCAATTTTATTTGTTGGTTTTTTTTGTAAGAAAAAAACATTCAAACTTACCACTGGTGGGTAAAGGATTATGATGAAGTTTGGGCTGAGATTTTGAAGGGCTGATGCAATTTTATTTGTTGGTTTTTTTTGTAAGAAAAAAACATTCAAACACTTACTTAAAAATATGAAACACAATTCTGGTGAAAGCATACAAGGGTCTTCTAAAGAACACATTGTTAGTTATTAATACAGAATCCATTATTTTTATTGGACCCATTTTTGATCAATCAATTTTTCTGATTTTTTTTTTGATAGTTGATGGAAGAAGAAACAGGTAATCTGGTTCCAATTCTGGAAGACATCAACACTGTTGATTATACAGTTGGAGGTGCATATTTTTTGATATTTTTTTTTTTCCAATATGTGATGACTCTAATGTTGGATTGTTTGCATTTTTATTGTAGAGCCCCTTGCTCCCCCACCCACATATAGATTTAAGGAAAAAGTTTTTGCTTTGTTGTTTTGCCAAAAATGGGCCTATTTGCATGGATATGGAATTGTTAAGGCTAATTCAAATAACTATCATATGACTTGAGCCTGAGATCGGTGGGGTGAGAACAACTTCCAAGAAGTAGCCCGCAAAAGAGTCACATTGAGTAGGAAGTGTGGGTGTCCCTTTCGATTATATTGTAGCAAAAAGGAAAAGTTTTTGCTTTGTTGTTTTGCCAAAAATGGGCCTATTTGCATGGATATGGAATTGTTAAGGCTAATTCAAATAACTATCAT
This sequence comes from Uromyces viciae-fabae, assembly GCA_000785685.1. Lineage (NCBI taxonomy): Eukaryota > Fungi > Basidiomycota > Pucciniomycetes > Pucciniales > Pucciniaceae > Uromyces > Uromyces viciae-fabae. The sequence continues at coordinate 4,597 of JNCO01001772.1, forward strand.
ATGACTTGAGCCTGAGATCGGTGGGGTGAGAACAACTTCCAAGAAGTAGCCCGCAAAAGAGTCACATTGAGTAGGAAGTGTGGGTGTCCCTTTCGATTATATTGTAGCAAAAAGGTCAGTAATGACTTTTGGGAAGTCAAATACAATGTCAAAAAGGGAACATAGCTCCACAACCACCCACCTTTGACCAACCCTTTGTCCCATCCTGTCCATTGTTGGCTGAGTGAAGTTGAGAAGAATTATTTGAAGTCTAGTATTGGGGAAAATTTGGCTGGGAGGAAGCTGAAAAGCAACATAGCTAGTTAAACGGGGAAGGAGTGTTTGAAAACAAGGGATATTTGGAATGGGAAATCATCCTTCAAAAAAGAAGAGTGGTCTGGATCTAGTGTTATCAAGATTCTGTTCAGACTTTTAACAGAATCCGGCTGGATTTATGAAGCAAAATATAAAGATGATAACACGATGGATGCCCGGTTCATGGCACACCCCAAATCCGTTAAAATGGTTTGTTGCTTCCATCATGTTGCGGTACTGGATTCCACTTACAAGACCAATCGATATTCCTTGCCTCTCTTCCGAATCGTGGGGATAACTTTGTCATCTAAAACTTTCACGGTTGGAATTGCACTGCTCTCAAGGGAAGTTAATAGCTATTATGAGTGGGCAACGTCTTACCTATCTAGACTTGTGTGGAATGAAGAGAGGTTCCCCAATGTTTTTGTTACCAACTGAGAAAGAGCGCTTGCAAAGGCAATGAAGAAGGTCTTCCCAAATTCAACCCATCACTTGTGCATATGGCACATCAAACAGAATATTGTGGCGGAATGTAGGAAATTGTTTTCTTCTGAAGAAGAAAAAGAATGGTTGGATTTCTTAGATTCCTGGAAAAAAGTGGCCTGGGCTCCTACAGTAGATGAATACAATATTTGTTTGAAGGCTTTAATTGTAGTTTTGGAAGATAGGGAAGGGGTGATGGAATACTTAGAGCCGCAAATCCTTCCTGTCGAGGAAAAATTCATGCACCCTTGGTGTGGCAGGGTAGCTCATTTTGGTAACCGATCAACACAACAAGTTGAGGGTGCTCACAACCTGTTGAAAAAATTTCTTGATCAAAAATCAAATGCTGATGTAGTTGACGTGTGGTACGGGTTAAATCAACTAATTGGAGAGCAAATTAATTTGGTGCAAGCATTGCTAGATGATTTCAAAATTAAGTGTTTGAATGATTTTCCCCAGGCAATGAAGTTATTATCCTTTAAAGTGTCTATAGCAGGTTTTTGTCAATGAAAGGAGCAATTCAAAAGGTTTCAAAGGGCACATAAAGTGCTGGGTTGTACAGGTCAAACGTGGGGGGGTTTGGGAGTGCCATACTTGTTTGTTGTTGGATTGTTCACATTTTTATAACTTGTTTGTTTTTGTTGGATTGTTCTTTTTGATAACTTGTTTTTTTTAAACCTGTTTTTTGTTTTTAAACTCTTTTGTTGTTGGATTGTTCTTTGTTATAAATTGTTTTTAAACTTTTTATTTTTGTGTGACTTTGGGAGATTGATGCTCACTTTGATTTATTTTTTGGCACTTTGCTTTTTTTTTTGAAAGACCACATGTGGCACTTTGACTCTAACACAGGCTTGTTTGCAGCTGGAAATGACTCTGGCCACCTCGTCTGAAGACATTCATGTACAACTCATTGGACAGTTTGTGCAAGAAATTTTGAAGCAACTGAACACCCCTTGTTTGGAGCCTTCAGTAGCAACAAAAATTAGAGGACAGCCCCCCAGCTTCCGATGGGAACCGAGCGAATTTGAAAGAGTTGAAAAAGAGATAAAAAAGGATCTGCAGCAAAAAAGAAAAGGAACGGGGAAAATGAAAAATAAAAGACTTAAATTGAGCTGATTGCTATTTTATTTTGAGAGATTGATGTTGATTGATGCTGATACTTATTGATATCTATTTTTGGATTGACAGGTTTAAAGTTACAGTTCAGAAGATTCAGAATCATCCAAGCAGGAATACTCAGGAAACGAAACTGGTGCAAGTTCTTCATCCTCTGAAGAACAGGATGAGTTACCCTTGGTGGAGGAACCTCCAGTTAGTGTTGTGCTGGAACTGATATTGTTTGTTGATTTGTTCTTTTTACAGGTTTATCTTAGCCAAATCCCTCAACCTCTTAAGGATTTGGTTTAGTCAATTTTCAACCCAGAAGGTGATGTAAACTTTGGATTTTGTTGCATTGCTCAGGCAATGTTTGGTGATCAAGATCTTTTTGATCAGATAAGAGACAGTATGGTGGAATGTCTTGCAAAATAACACTCCAGTTTCCTTAAAATACTGGGTTCAGAAAAAGACTTTGAACGAATTAAAAAAAATCTTCAACCAGGTGGTGATCTCATTGAAAAGCACCATTGGCTGTCTAAGCTTGATATGGGTCAGATACTAGCCGAAAAATATCAGACAGAAATTTGTTTCCTTGCTTCAAGTGGTTGTAATACTTATGTCCCTTTTACTTTTTCTCCAGATCCCTCTAAATCTTTTTTTCATCTTTTGTTTTTCAACTCTAATCATTGGGTTGTTGTTATTCCAAAATGTGGCCTTTTTCCTATTCCTCCACTTGTAAAGCTCCCTCAAGCTCTCAGTAAATATGTTCCTCTTTGGAAATATCATGTCCAAGAGGGTTTCTCTTTGTATAATACAAATAAAAAAAAGATTTCTTTCTCTCTTGTTTGCTTTTCCTTTTTTTTTTTAATATAGATTTCTTTCTCTCTTGTTTCCTTCTGTTTTTTTATTACTTAATATAGAATCTGATCTCAATATCTTAGTGGTCTTTTAGATCTTTTGATTTTTAATTTCAATTAATAATTTCATATATTTTTACCTTTTATATTTGTGAGTGCCATTGTTGAGTATAAGTCTTTTGCAATATGAGTTGAGTGAGTTGACTGTGAGCTGTATAAGTGTTTTAAAATATTTATTTATTTTATTACATTAAGTTATGGTTTGGTATTTTTTTTGCAGTCTTATTTTTTTTAATTTCTTTTATATATTGTTAAGTTTTTCTTTTTGTTTTGTTGTTATTGTTGTTTTTATTTTTCTAGTTATTATATTTTTCTTTTGTTGTTTGTGTTATCTTGGTTTTTTTTTTATTCTTTTGTTTGTTTTTTTTGCTTTTTCTTATTTTCTTTTTTTGTGTTACTTGGTTTTTTTTTTCTTATTCTTATTCTTTTATTTATTTGTTTCTTTTTGTTATGTTCTTTTTCTTTTGTTTTTTTGTTTTCTTTTTTTGTTGTCATAATTTTTTGTTTTGTTTTTCTTTGTCTTGTTTTTCTTTGTTTTGTTTTTTATGTTTATGTTTTTATTTTCTTTTATTTTGTTATGTTCTTTTTCTTTTGTTTTTTTGTTTTCTTTTTTTCTTTTCATTATTTTTTGTTTTTTTGTTTTTTTTTTTTTCTTTTGTTATGTTCTTTTTCTTTTGTTTTTTTGTATTTTTGTATTTTTGTTTTTTTGATTTCTTTTTTTTTTTTCCTTATTTTGTTCCTTTGTTGTATTTTGTTTTTGTTTTATGTTTTTTTTTTTTTTTTTTTTTTTTTTCTGTTCTCTTTGTTTTGTGTTTTTTTTTTTTTGTTTTTTTTTTTTTTTTTCTGTTTTTTTTTTTTTTTTTTTTTTTTTTGGGCCTAACTATTGTATACAATAGTTTAGCGAGGGGACTATTTTACACAATAGTGCCCCTTGCAAAAACTATCGTATACAAAAGTTTACCGGGGGGACTATCATGTACGATAGTCTGAGGCAGAAACCAACATATCTGATATTTATTCTATTGTATGTGGGGTTTCTGCCATTTAGTATTGAGTTTTTGACCATTGTGAGACTCCAAAAGAGGCTAGAGAGTTTTAGCCATTATGACAGAATTTAGAAAGGGATGAAGGAGTAAGTACTCTGCCTTTCTTAATGACAGGAAATGACTGATAGACTGTTTGCCTTAGAATGAGCAGGGAGCAAGGCTACACCTGATTTGATGGTAAGAAATTGGAAGTTTAAGAGGGTGTTTTCAGCACTCGGATTTGGGTTGAAAGAAAAAGGTAAGACAGCAGGATAGCTGTGGGAGCAGGTATTATGAGTCAAGTCCTCTGTGGCTCCTTTAAGAAAGGGAAGAAATGTGAGCAATGGCTACACACTGAGGTTTTAATGAATGTTAAGTATTTATTTCTTTGGGAATGTAAGTATTATTTATTATTGGACTGGGGATAAATTCCTCATAAATCAGATGATGGGAAAAAACTGAGGAGAGAGCTCCTTATATAGACAAATGGTGTGAAAAACAGGGTACAACAAACAGGGTGTCAGAAAATCATACAGTGCACAGACATGACATCAGTATCTTATCTCCTTCCAGACATGTGGGCTAATCCTTTTTGAAACAAACGGGAGCTGTAATATGAGGTCAGAGGCTTTCGAACCATGTGTGAGTGTGTGTGTATTCTGTGGTAGTTGAATATGTACAGTGAATGAGGTCATAGCCTCTTATCTATGAACCTTGTATTGGATATGTAATAGTAGATATGGATTATGTGGTATTTGTTATGGTTTATTGACTTATAAGTTATTTTGTTAATGCATAAAGCTGTATTCATAATGATCGTGATGTTGTGAAATAATTCTAAGTACCCTATTTAAGTCTTCTGCCTTGAGTAGCTCTTAAACTAGTGGAGTTATTGATATGGCTTTGGTGAGTGACTAGGGGTTAATTTGGGTGTAGAATCCATTTCTGAAATAAAAACTAAAGAATTCCTGCTCCTTCAGGGTGAAATAATAATTTTTTCACTTTTGAGTACCACACGGTATACAATACTTTTGTATAGAAAGTATTGTATACAGTTTTGGGGGGTTCCAAGATTATCATATATGATAGGGTAAAGTATTGTATACAATACTATTCTCAGGACCCCCGACGTTGTATAAAACAATTTGGGGGGCCCACAGTATTGTATACAATGCTTATACGATAGACTATCGTGTTTTTAGCGCCTTTATATTATTATTAGTTTATTATTGTTATTAGTTTATTATTTTATTAGTTTATTATTATTATTAGTTTATTCTTATTATTAGTTTATTATTATTATTAGTTTATGTGAAACCTCTCCCCTTTCAGTTTCACCAAACAGTCACTTGCTTACATAATCACTCAAGACAACCAACAATACTTCAACCTCCGGCTCCCCACACCCCTCCTAGCTCAGTAGAGATTCCTTTTTACTCTTCTACTGAGCTAGCTTGAAAAGAAAGAACACGATTAGGTTCTAGAAAATCTCTCCACCAGACTAAGAAGTCTGAGTGTCTTGTCCGTATCCGTCCGTATCGCAACGTCTAGTGAGAGCTCTACTTGAGCTCTTACAGTTTATTATTATTATTAGTTTATTATTATTATTAGTTGATTATTATTATTAGTTGATTATTATTATTAGTTTATTATTATTATTAGTTTCTTATTATTATTAGTTTATTATTATTATTATTTTATTATTATTATTAGTTTATTATTATTATTATTATTAGTTTATTATTATTATTAGTTTATTATTATTATTAGTTTATTATTATTATTAGTTTATTATTATTATTAGCTTATTATTATTGTTACTAGGGATTATGGCGGCGCTTGCGCCACCAATGATCAGCCCCCCCTTCATCACAGGGTTTCTTGCTACCACTGTGCTGGGGACAGAACCAAGATAAGTTTTTAAGGGTTTGCATAAGGGATGTTTATTCCCCCAGGAGGTCCTCAGGAGTTATATGCTTATGGCCAGATGGGTAATTAGCCACAAGGAACATACTACATTCAACCTCTTCTGCAACAAATATAATACTCATAGAGAGGCAATCAGTCCCAAGGACTATTCCACATTCAATCCATTTGCAACAAAAACAAACCCCATATTTTAAATCCAATTAACTTGATGCAAGTTGAGAACTTGGTTATACATCCCACCAGCTATGTAACTATTCAACATTCAATCCATTCTTCAGAAAAAATCAACCACATATCTTGAACCAATTTGATTTGATAATTATAATTTTTATAATTTTGAGATTGAAATTATAAAATTAATTTTTTAATCTCATGAAATGGTTTTCAATCATTTCAACTTGATATATATTTTAGAATATTCCTTGCTTCATTATGATTGATGTTCTTTTCTATTTCTATAAAAATTACTTAAAATTTCTTGATATTTTCAAAAACCAATTTATATTCTTCTTTCTCTCATTTCCAGTGGTGTCCTAAAGCTGAGGTCAATTTTCTAAAAAAAAAAATAGTGACATTCGAACTATAGCAAATTTTGTTGTACTAAGAAAAAGAAAAGCATTCAATCAATAAAGGATAAAATAAAAAGTAAAAAATAATCAAAAAAAAAAAAAAAAAAAAGAGAAAATTGTTTACCTCAATCTGGAACAAAAGTACTAAACCCCCTTCAAAACTCACCTAGAACCTATCCCATTTTTTATTTCAATTTTCTCTCCGCCTCAACTGAATTTCCTCAGTTCTCCCTTTCATTTTTGAGCTTAACCCTTCAACTCTCAGCAAAACCACTTACTCAATCTTCAATCTTCCAGATAAAATTCATCTGCTCACCGGTACTTCTCAATCTTGATTTGTTGAGAAAAATCATTCCCTCCTTGGTCTCAGCAATTTAAAATTATTGTGAATCATTTTTATCAGTTTGATCATCATCAAGACTCACTCAGAAGACCAGCTTCACAAAAAATCTGCCATCAATGTCAGCTACTTCTGTATGACTTGTTTCTTTTTCATCATCTCTATTTCTTTCTTTTTTCCTTGTATCTCATTCTTCATTTAAATCCAAACTCAGTTCAGTGACAGCTCCTTTATCAATTGTGATACATATCTGCCATTAAGCGCTCTATTTCTTGTCTCAAGGTATTCGTCTTACTTTTTCATTTCAAATATCTTGTTCTAATTTTTATTTAATTTGTACTTCTTTCATTTTTTTTAAAGTATCTTGTTTTGGTTTTTGGCAATCAATCTATTTTTTCAACAATAATCATGACTTCACTATGAATCCTTCTTGAATGATCAAAAGATTTATCTAATTCAGATATAGATAAAAATATATTATAGAGGATTAAACCAATCTTTTGTGCCTTCATGAAATATGTTCACATAAATAAGAGTAGTAATTTGCTCATTAGCTAAAGCTAGTAAAGATTCAACAGTATTAATATCATTATTCTTTTTCATTCCAATTCACGTAATATATGAATCAGGGCTCTCAAAAATCTTGAGAATAAGCTATATCTAATAAAGAAATGATGAAAATCGTAAATCTTGTTTTCTAAGAAAAAATAGAAATATTGAATTAATAAAATATTAAATAAACAGTAAGAATTATCACAAAAATGATTGAGAATTACCAATGAATCATTCTTGATTGATAAAATCATTCTTTTAATTCAGATTGAGATAATAACAACATGTTCAACTAATTTCCTTTAACTTCATGGGCTTTCTTAAATAGATAAACTTAGTGATTCTCTTCTTAGCTAAACTTAATAAAGATTCAACATCCAGGCACCGAGTGTATGAATTGAGAATCAGAAAATGGTTTCATGAAAGTATCCAGAGGTTCCAGTGGCTTTCAACCGGCTTAAAGGTGCCGCGCCTGGAGAATGGTCCATTTTTAGCGGATTGAGATGGTCTTGTGAAATAAATCATTGTCGCCCCTGGAAATTAATACGGTTTCATTGGAATATTGGAGATGTGTATACTTACGAGTTTGTGATTGATTATGAGATAAATCTTTTTCATGTTGAATGGTCAAAGGATTTAAAAATGAGAATGATTCTCTCCGCTGAGATGTGATTTATTTAGAATCTTTGACCAAAAAGTGCCATCTGGAGAAGCATCTCAACTTCCAGAAATGGTGAATACTGTATTTCATCATTCAATTGATCATCATCCCCAGGTTCACTATTATCTAAATTGTCATCTCAACTATTGCTACTTTTAGTTGGATTGTCATATCTGATGTATATACTATAGGGGGTCTATACAGGTACTGTCTTGACAATATGAGGTCAAATTTGAGGTGTAATAGCAGTATTAGGAAGAGGAAGATGATTTCATAATGGATGGTCAGACAGTTCACGTGTGCTTTGGAATAATCGAGTGCATACTGTTCCTGGATTTGAGTGAAAAACTCAATCTTCAAGCCCATGTCATTTGCTGCAATATCAGGAATGATGGAAGTGAATCTGAAAAACTCAACACAATTCTTCCAGTAATTGATAGTTGGCTTGAGTAGAATTATTGAGAGCCTGTGAGACTGTTCTATGCTTTTAGTGTCATACAGTTTGAGGATCAAATTGTTCATGCCGTTCACTAAAAATTTAATGGTTTATTTTGTATATGAATCATTGACTGGTTTGGAAAAATGTGACTGTAATTGTGACCGGGGCATCAGTCGACCACATCTGTCTCATTTAGAAAATTAGGTTCATTCAAAAACAGGTAAGAACAAACCACAGCAGTAAATCATGAATTAAGTCTAGACTAAAATTTATGTTACGCTTGAATACAGTTTCCAACGCTCCATCATTGCGGCTTCAGTGGCTGTAGAATGTTAATGCTGAATTGAGAAGAGATTTATTGCTTTATAGAGGATGATTCTGAACTTGGCTAAGGGTACAGTTTCAAAATATGCTAATTGGCGTCAATACTCCACAGAAGGGCTAGGCCCTGTTTGAACTCCACATAAGTCTGGAGTTTAAGCCCTTGACAACAGACCACATTCAAAAACAGAGCCTACTAAGCTATAGAATATTTATCTATTTAAAGAGGGCATTGTTTGACTGATAAAAACCAGGGGATAGAACTCACCACCATTTTGGAGTGATCTGTCGTCTCAGTTATAAAAATTAATGAAAACATGGGGAAATTATTGAGTTTTGTTTGTCAAAACTCCACATTTAAAGGTAGTTCAATTAGTTTATTATTAGTTTGTCTCAGTTATAAAAATTAATGAAAAAATGGGGAAATTATTGAGTTTTGTTTGTCAAAACTCCACATTGAAAGGTAGTTCAATTAGTTTATTATTAGTTTGTTATTATTATTAGTTTATTATTATTATTAGTTTATTATTATTAGTTTATTATTATTATTAGTTTATTATTATTAGTTTATTATTATTATTAGTTTATTATTATTAGTTCGTCTCAGTTATAAAAATTAATGAAAACATGGGGAAATTATTGAGTTTTGTTTGTCAAAACTCCACATTTAAAGGTAGTTCAATTAGTTTATTATTAGTTTGTTATTATTATTAGTTTATTATTATTATTAGTTTATTATTATTAGTTTATTATTATTATTAGTTTATTATTATTAGTTTATTATTATTATTAGTTTATTGTTATTATTAGTTTATTATTATTATTATTTTATTATTATTATGATTTTATTATTATTATTAGTTTATTATTATTATTAGTTTATTATTATTATTAGTTTATTATTATTAGTTTATTATTATTATTAGTTTATTATTATTATTAGCTTATTATTATTATCAGTTGATAATTATTATCAGTTTCATATTATTATTATTCTTTTTAGCTTTGATTCTATGTTGATAAAATTCTAATATTGTACTTGAAAGATATTATTTGGAGTATCAATTTAATTAATAGTAGTATTAGTAATTAACTTTGAGTAGATTGAATCTGGTTGACTTGTGGTTAGATAGAGGAGAGGCTTATGACCGTGAACAAAATCCAGCAGTCCTAAAGAAAAATATGCTAGGGTCCAGCTGATGATTTTTGGGGATCAAAATTGTTTTTGCTGACTGTTTAAGAACCCAAAACCAATGATGTCTTTGGTGATCTTGGCAAAGCCTATCAAAATTATCTTTGCCCATGTGAAATCAACTGTCAGGCTCTGTGATTCCAGGGGCTGAATACCCTTTAGCTACACAAGCTGCAAAGTGAGGGGAAATAGTTTGTGGACTATTTTCACCATTGGTTTGGTGTAAAAATTAACAGAGGGGCCAGCTAATCTGGGGTTGTTTAACCCTCTGAGCGATTATAGGCCAGGAACACATTCCTGGGGTAGTTTAAACCTTTAAAGCTGAGATATAACTTGGATCTGGGGCCTGATAAAGTATCAGGGGTGGTTAAACCCAGATTTACCACAAAGTGGTGCAAAGGAAAGGGGCTTCTGCGTCAAACCTATTGGCCCAGAGACTTACCTGAGGGATGTGACGTCGCAGAGGAGTTCTTAAGGGGATCCTGGCGGCGTATTTGAGAGGGGTATGCGCTGTAGGAGTTCTGAAGGGGATCCTAGGGCGCAGGTGAGAGTGGATCAGGTATCTTTGTTGCTAAAAAGTGACTGAGTACGTAGTAACTGTGTATAGCTGGGTAAAGATGAAGATGGGAATTTGTAGGACAGATGATAGGCCTTCTTATATAGCATTTCCAATCTCTGGGGCGTACATGATAACCAAAAGTTGACTGAATCTGGGGTTATCAAGTTTTTAGGGCGCTTTCCTATGTCCCTGTATTTTTAGTTCAATACTGGAGGGTCTAGACCAGTACTGGGTATTTTTCCCGTGTTTGATAACCTCTAAGGTCCTTGGGATCAATCTGGTATCCATGGGGAGTTTTTTATTTGGCCAGGATAAATGCAGGAATGTAACCTGTATTGCTACTAGTGTAATACAGCTGTTTCCCTTAGAACCAAGTTTTTGGTCACGCCTTAGACCTTGTAACTGTATCCATGGTTAGCTCACCGTTTCAACATGCGCTGATAATCATTTGGGGCACTCTGAGCTCATTTTGAATGATACAGATACTCCACAAACATGTACTATAGCTGTAATGAGGCTTAAAGACCGTGTGCTTTCTTTCTTGCCTCATGTTTGGTCAAGCCCCTTGTGTATGTAACATAATTGGGGCTTCCAGTATTGTTCTTCCAGCTTGTGGAAGTTTTTGTTTTTTGTTTTTGTGCAATGTAAAAAAACATATGTAAATGTCCTGTATTGGAAAGTATTCTTGTTTCACACTAACTGTATGGGTCTAACTTCTAAACTAAGCAGAAATACACAATTCTGCATGTATTTTTTTACATAGTAGCTCACACACATGTACATACACATAACACATGTAAAGAGGTTGTTTACATGTGAACACTGTTTTAACTAGTGTTATGCTAGTTTCTGCCCAGTTATGCCAAAAAGGGTTCAGGGGTAGGAATTTGGGGGTACACCCAGTGAGTGAACCTAGGTTATTTTGCATGGGGAAATCAATTATGCAATGATATTCATACTATTCCTACTCCTTAATGGTTTTCTTACTATTTTGTTGTTTCTATTAATATTTTATTCATAAAAATATTGTAAAATTTATTTTCTGCTCTTTGTTAGTTGGCTCTAACATATTAGTCAGCTGATATCAACATTCAAACATTTTGTTATTATGGATCGGATTTTGATCAAAGTAATTGTGCATGAGTCTGGGATGGCCTTCTTGAAAGTTACTGAGGATCACAAAATTGATTTTTAATCTCTGGTGACCTTGATACAGGGCTGAGGAGTTCCAAAATAAACACTGTTTGCATGCTAAAGTAGTGGTGCTGTTCATCATTTCCAGAAATGGCATAGGAGGGTGTTGCAAGCTTTGACTTAATGCACACAAGGGTTTTGGCACAATCAGGAGGGGGAAGTTATGTGACTAAAGTGCCTGTTACAGACTCTAAGGGTGGTTGGATTCTCTCTGTATCAATAGAGTGGCATGCTGGCCAGGAGCTCCCCAACGGGGTGGACTCTCTGAAACAACACCTAGCACGGGTAAATTTGTACCAAAGCAACACTAGGGATGGTACCCATTTGGTACAGGGTTGCTGGAGGCCAGAACAGTAACCAACCCACGGGTATACCCAAGTGCTGTGGGGAGCAAAATTTCCACCCGGCCAAATTCCTGCCGGAGACAGGACATACACCACCATAAAAAATGGAGAAACCAAGGTGAGTTGCTTTCACAGGAACAAAGGGGTCCCTTTTTTCTTGCCAAAGCAACTAACCTTGGTTAATCCATTTTTTCTTATGGTGAAAACCATGGGTATCCAAAAGACCGGGTATCAGCGGGAATCCCCACTGAGTACCCAACAAAATTGGGAATCCAACTGCAAAAAAATGATAACATGGGTGATGAAACTGAAACCAATGAGTTTTTATTTCATTCCTTTTTTTTTCTTGTCCTTTTCAAATAGCACACATGCATGAAACATGCTATAAAAATTTTTAGAAATAAAATTCACTATTTGTGAAGAAAATTCTACTCATATTTGCAAGATTATATAGCGCTAAAGCAAAAATACAATTTCAGTTAAAATAATACAAAAAAAGAGAAAAAATATTGTACAAAAAGTGCATTGTTTTGAATGATTTTGTATCTTTGCGTACCTAAATCAAAAGCTGTAACTGAGCGTAGAAATATATGTTCAAGATAGAGAAGACAGACAAATGAAGCAGGTAGGAATAGACTGTGGTTAAATATGAAAAAAATGAAATTAAGAATGAAAAAATAGAAGATATCTTGCTCTTAGCGGGGCAAGCGAGTGAAATGAAATAAAAGGCTAATCTGAAGTGCCTTAAGCTAGATGCTTTGAATGGTAAAAGAAAAAGAGGTGATAAAAAAAAAATCTGATAAAATGATCTTGAGTATAGAATGGGGATGCTGGTAAAATGTGTCAAAAAATCGATCCGCATCAGCAATTGCACATTGAATTGGCTCTTTTTATCATCTTTCTTCTAGAGTTAGGTTTCTCTAATTCTCACCTAGCATCATTGCTCTAACAACAGCATGAGCTGAGGGTTAGTTTCCTGGGCTGGCTCAGGGCCAGTCCGGTTTAGTTTTGAGGTGGATGTATCCTCAGAATGAGGTGCTTCTGTCACTTCATTGTTCTCAACTGCTAAGGGTTGGTACCAAAAGAGAGCAATATGCATTAAGCTCAATTTGTCCTCATCTCACGTAAGAACATGTGGGATGGTACTCACACTCAAAAAAGGGTGGTTGGTCACTCTGACAGGCTCCCTTGCTTTGAGCAGGAAGCAAAGAATCAAAGTTTGCAATGTTGTCCATGAACCTGAGTGCTTTGATCATCCCATGGCGATTAACAGGCTTGGTCAAGATATCTGCAAGGCTAGCAATGTGGTGGATTGAGATAGATTTATTGCTTAAGAGCTCTCGAATGTGGTGTAAATGGATGTCCATGTGCTTGGTGTGAAATCCGTTTAGGCTGATTTGACTGTTAGCCAGATTTATGGCTCCCTGGTTATCAACAAGGACCTGGGCTGGAGGGTCAGTTTTTTATGGGGAAAATATCTCTAAGACAAGATTTTGCAACCACACAATTTCTTTCCCACAGTCTGAGAGTGCCTTGTACTTGGCGTCTGTGGATGATAACAAAATTGTCGTTTGTTTCCGAGACTTCCATGAAAGAATGTTGTCATGCAGCATGACAATGAACCCTGTGTGTGATCTTCGTGAATCTGGGCAGTTATAGCCCAATCGGAGTCAACATAGGCTTTGAGTGCAATTGAGTAAAAAGGTTGTATTGATAGTCCGAGGTCTTTTGTACCGTGAAGATAGCGGAATACTTTTATTGCACATTGATAATGCATCATACCAGGTTTTCCAGAAATTGTGACAACTTGCTGACGGCAAAGGCAATGTCTGTCCTTGTTAGAACACTTAAATAGTTAAGCGAGCCAATCAGCGAGGAGTAGTTGATGTTCAAAGCTTGGGATCTTTCTTGTTCTTGATGTGAAGCAGAGGTGAGATGTATGTTGGGATTGAGGGGACAGGTAGAAAAAGGAAGTGCTTGGAGGTCATATTTGATGAGCTTCCGCTAAATTTACTGGGACTTGCTGATTGTGAGCGAGTTCTCTTTCCTCTCCACTTTGATGCCTAAAATAAAATCCACTTCACCCAGGTATTTGATCCTGAATTTCTGTTCCAATCGTTTAGCAAACTCTTCAGGGTGATTGCCTATGAATACTAGGTCTTCCACATGCGTGTAGACCCACATTGGTGCCGAGCCAACTTGAAAGAACACACACGGATCTGCAATCAAGACCTGAAAGTCAATGGATTGGAGATAAGTGCTAAACCTTGTGTACCAGGAAAGAAAGGATTGCTTGAGCCCGTAGATAGCTCGTTGAAGTTCTAGAATCTTGTCTTTTCCACCTGGGAAACCAGGAGGAGGAAGCATAAACAATTTTTCATTGAGAGGGAAAGTTAGAAAAGCGCTTCTAACATCTAACTGGTGAATAGGTAAGCATAGCAAAACTGCATGAGAAAGGAGTAAACGTAAGGATGCTGGCCTTCCTGTGGGGGCATAGGACATTTCAAAGTTTAGTCCATGCGTCTGGCAGAAGCCTTGCGCACAGATATGAGCCTTTTACTTGTTGATCTGATTGTTGGCGCCAAGCTTGTGCTTGTATGCCCATGTGGAAGGGATGGTATGAATGGATGGCTCCCTTGGACGCTCAATCCAAACATTGTGGCAGATCATGTTGTCAATTTCTTTCTTCTCAGCCGCCTCCCACTCCTTTGCTTCTGGGCCTTGGATTGCTTCCTGGTGGTTTCTTGGTCCAGGCAAAAGAGTTAAGAGTGACAATGCAGGTCGCCTACTGAAGGGAAGAATGTTGCTGGTGTCAATGTCCCCCTCAATCAGAGTGGGATGCCTAGGCCCGATAACCCTGATGCAACAAGGGACATTGGCCAGACCACTTGACTGAGCAAGAGAATGTGGATCGTTGAAGTGTGAAGGTGTTTCATTGCCTTCAGCTTCATCCATGTTGATTGCGGCATCTCCGTTAGTTGATGCACCTTGATCCTCAAGAACTTCTTCAGCTTTGTTTGTTTCAACAAGATTGTTGTAATCAAAAGGTAAGTAAGCAGTATTGTTGAAATCAGGTAGCGGTTGATTCAAAAAATGATCTAAACTAGGTTTTAAAGCAGATAAACTAGGAAAAACAGACTCATCGAAGTAAACATGCTTATCTTTGATGACCTTCTTATCCTCAAGCTTGACTACTCGATAAGCGGAGTAGTCATTAGTGTCAACACTCAAGACTAATCTCAGCCAGGGGGTCTAACTTTGAAAATTCAGGTTTAATCATACTTAAAAAAAATCTTCATTTTAATTTTTTTTTTCTCATCTTCTTAAAAATCAACAAGATCAAAAACAAGAAGAAAAGAGTGAAAGAGTTCTGGATTCAAGACACTTGTATTTTTATTTTTCTCAACAATTCAACAAAATCATCAAATCACTAAAAGAAAACATTTTTCTATTTTTTATTTTTTATTTTTTATTTTTTATTTTATTTTTATTTTT
>KN361370.1:0-10019 GCA_000785685.1 Uromyces viciae-fabae
AGGAAAAAGTGTTCAGTTCATGAAAGATGCAATCAAACAGCGCTTTGAGATGGAGGATCTCGGGGAATGCAAATACGTGCTGGGGATGAAAGTTGTTCGGGATCGGGCAAATCGAAGTATCACTCTGTCTCAAGATTTGTATATTAGGAACATCATTGAAGAATTCGATATGCAGGACTGTAGGCCCGTGAAGTCTCCGCTGCCAGCCAACGCTCATACTGCTGATCACGGTGAAAATCCTGTTGATCCACTTACCTTCAACTATCGTCGTGCCGTCGGGCTACTCAACTATCTTTTTCAATGCACACGTCCTGATCTATCTTTTGCAAGCAGTCACCTTTCCCAGTTTCTAATATCTCCCAAGCTGGTTCATCAACAACAATTTCTTCATGTCATTTGTTATCTTAAGTACACGCAGGATCTTGGCTTGACCTTGGGAGCAACATCCCAATCACCAAACGCTCTGGTCGGCTATCCCGATTCTGATTTTTCCAATTCCTCTTGTCGGCAATCATTTTTGGGAAGCGGAATTTACTTGAATGGCCTGGTGAGCTGGCGCTCTTCCAAACAGCCCATTGTCTCACTCTCGGTTTGTGAGGCAGAAATCCGGGCATGCTCTGAGACTGGCCAGGATTTAATGTGGTGTTCAAATCTTCTTAATAGCTTGGGGTCTCTGTTGTCTCATCCTGTTGGCACTCCAACCCTTTTCTGTGATAATCAAGGCGCCATCGCCTGGATCAAGAATCCTCTCTTTCAACATCAAACCAGACACGTTGATGTCCGCCTTCACTGGCTCCGTGAGGCCATTCTCAATTTAAATTTCAATATCCAGTACATTCAAACAGCCGACAACAAGGCAGATAGTTTCACTAAACCAATCAGTCCAAAGACCAATAACATCATCAAGAATTTCTATTACCTAAAAGGGGCCGTATGAGTTAGACAGCAAGGGAGGGTGTTAGAGTGAAGACTCCATGGGGTACGGAACTGGGGAGGATAAACAAGAAGTGGAGGTATCATGGTTAGGGTTACTCGCGTGTATTTAGCTTTAGCCGTTCTGTTGTACTCTCTTTTCATTCATTCTGTTTTTCCTTTTCTTTCTCGTTATCTCCACTACACACCTCAATAGGTGTGTAGATCCTTTTAGTCTTCTTGCTCGGCTATTCCATCATCCTCTCAAGTAGCTCACCACCCGCACTGGTGGCTCTTTAGGTTCAGTCTTGTCTTTCTTTTTGTTCTCATTATATTATCGTCTTCCCTCAGATTATGGTGTGCTGTCTTGTTACTCGTAATTCATTCTGTTTTTTTCCTTTTCTTTCTCATTATCTCCACTACACACCTCAATAGGTGTGTAGATCTTTTTAGTCTTCTTGCTCGGCTATTCCATCATCCTCTCAAGTAGCTCACCACCCGCACTGGTGGCTCTTTAGGTTCAGTCTTGTCTTTCTTTTTGTTCTCATTATATTATCGTCTTCCCTCAGATTATGGTGTGCTGTCTTGTTACTCGTAATTCATTCTGTTTTTTTCCTTTTCTTTCTCATTATCTCCACTACACACCTCAATAGGTGTGTAGATCTTTTTAGTCTTCTTGCTCGGCTATTCCATCATCCTCTCAAGTAGCTCACCACCCGCACTGGTGGCTCTTTAGGTTCAGTCTTGTCTTTCTTTTTGTTCTCATTATATTATCGTCTTCCCTCAGATTATGGTGTGCTGTCTTGTTACTCGTAATTCATTCTGTTTTTTTCCTTTTCTTTCTCATTATCTCCACTACACACCTCAATAGGTGTGTAGATCTTTTTAGTCTTCTTGCTCGGCTATTCCATCATCCTCTCAAGTAGCTCACCACCCGCACTGGTGGCTCTTTAGTAGAAATGGATGATTTTTTTCAAAAAAAAAGGATGGGTGAATTGTGGAAGAGTAATGGCTGGCCTGATTTTTTGGAGCCCCTTAAAATTTAATTTGGGTTATGAAAATTGCTAAAAATGTTATTTTTTATCTTGATAAATTGACACGTCCTGATGGGAAAAAATTAAGGATTTGGGTTTTTTATCAACGGATTTGAAAATTTTGGATTTGTTGAAACCAGTCAATTACGTAATTGTGGATTTGGACATAATTGATACACCCTAATAGGTTTGTTTGAGACTTTTTTTTGCTTTTTCTGATTTAAAAATAGGATTTTTTGATATTTTCAAAATTTTGGATCTGCATGTTTGATGTGTTGTTTTTCTATGACCTTTTCTCCACTCTCATCCTTGATTAATTTCCCTCTTTTAATATAAAAAAATTAAAAAAATTAAAAATAAATTTTATCTCATGTTTTAAGTAGTTTATTCTCATAGATGTGTGGTTGTCTATGGGATCAATTCAAATCATTAGTGTTTAGTTGCTACTAGTCTAAAATATCTTAATGTCATGTGTCAGACTATTAGTATGTAGTTGCTATTAGTCTAAAACATTTTTATATCATGTGTAGTTGTTATATAAGAAATTTAGTTCATATTTACTCCATGTGTAGCTGTGGAGTATCTTACATAGTTTAGTTTTTATTCAATGTTTATTTGTTGAATATCATACTTAGCTTAGTATTAGTTTTGTAACATGTGTAGTTGTGGTACAAATGTTTTCTGTGTGTAGTTGTGGTACAAATGCTTTCCATGTGTAGTTGTGGGAAGTTTCTTTTATTCTTGCAATGTTTCACAATTTTGTGACATATTTTGTCTCTCTGTTATTTTAGGTAGTTTTGATGAAATCAAAAAATGATTGAGTTTTGAGCCTAAATTCATCTTAAATTGAATTGTCCCCAAGCTCCTCTTTCAAGTGAATCCCTACTACCTCTAAAATCCTCACTCTCAAGTCTATAACTTCAACAGATGCAGCCAGATATTTTTCCCTACAGATAGTCAAAGATCATAGGTTTATCAGAAATGATTCACTGCATCGGCTGTTCTGGGGGAAAAAAACCATCATTCTGTTGTGGTGAAGCCAATAGGTTTTTTTTCAGCCAATGTACAGTGCCCGGAAATAAAAATTTGGCAGATTTTGATTGATCCAGCTGGGAGTCCTTTCAGGCTTACTTGAATTGTCAGGAGCGTATGGCCAGCAGCACCAACACTTATCTTCAAACTCAACAAGTGGAAGGAAACCAAAAGAAGGTAGCAGTTTCCCAATGTCTTAACCAATTTTTTTATGATTGTTGATGCTTGTTCTTTTAATTTTGATTGAATGAGTAGAAAAATGGTGCGAAACAAGGGGAAGAAATACTTGACAACCGAGACCAAAGCAAAAATTGTTGGTATGTCTGATGGTGGCTCCACTTCCTCAACCATTGCGAAGATCTACAATATCCCCAGGTCAACCATTCAATCAGTCCTTGCTTGATATCAATACCGAAAGACAGTTGATCAGCTCAAAGGTAGTGGTCGGCCTTTGAAGACTTCTGAGCGGGATTTGCGTGAACTCAAAGCAACCCTTTCAAATAATTGGAAAATGAAGTTGAGCAAGATTACTGATCTAATGTCAACCCAGATCTCAACCAGAACAGCTCAAAAGAGAATACACCAGCTTGGATACCATAACTGTGTGGCTGTGAAGAAGCTGTTTTTCAATGACCTTCAAAAAAAGAAACGACTCAAGTTTGCTCATGACCATCTAGATTGGACAACCATTGATTGGAACCGTGTCATCTGGTCGGACAAGTCATCATTTGAGATTGGAAAGGATTCTAAACCCGATCAAGTCTGGAGGACAAATAAAGAAAAATACCGGTTAGATTTTCTCCAAGCCACATTCAAGAGTGGTCGCAGTTTAACAATGGTATGGGGTGCCTTCTTTTCAACAACAAGAGCCCCTCTAGTCTTCCTCCCTCCGAAGGAAAGAAAAGCAACCAACTTCATTGAGAATGTCTATAAGCCTGGCCTCCTTCCTTTTCTGAATCAAGAAGATCCCAAACGGATCAGAAATCTCATTCTTATGGAAGACAATGCACCAGTTCACACAGCTAAAATCTTTCAAGAATTTTGAAGCCAACAGAAAATCAACAAAATTAACAACTGGCCTCCTCAGTCTCCTGACCTCAACCCAATTGAGAACATATGGAAGGTCCTCAAAACTAATCTTCAAGACCACTACCATGCAAAATCTGTCAAAGAAATGCAGGAATCTCTCAAACTAGCCTGGGATGACTTTCCAATCTCAACCCTCAGAAATATCATCAATTCAATGCCTGAGAGAATGAAAGCTGTCATTGAATTAGAATGGGGTCCAACCAGATGGTAGCCTATAATCTTATTAAATTAAAACTCAAAAAATAAACAATGTAAAAATAACTAAATAAATAAAAAGAACAAAAGTAACAACAAATAAAAAACTAAAAGACTGTTTTTATTTTTCTAAGTTGTATCATTCTTCCTACCCTCGCAGCATCAACAGATTATTTTTCCATATTTTTGTGATGATTTTTCAAAGTTTTGGAAAAATTGTTTCAAGAATTTTTTTTTTAAAAAATACATGCTTGTGTTTTTTCCTATTTTCTCTTGGAGATCATGTTCACAAAGTCCACATTTCCCATGCTACCATATTTGAAAAAATAATATCAAATAGTTCTCTCTCAAAATTTTTATTTGTATTAATGAATTTTTATTTCCGGTCACTGTACATTCCAGAAGCAATCATTCTGTTGGGGTGAAACCAATTGTGTTTTTTTTTCAGAAAATGAACATTCTGGCAAGAAAATTTGCCATTACCTGTTGGATGTTCATAAATGGCTTTTTTTTTGTGGTTTTTTTGTAATGATTTCCAAAATTCTTTTTAAAAAAAAAATTCAAAAAAAAAAAAAAATTCAAAAAACTGTAGAATAATTTTGAAAAAAAGAAACTCAAAAATCATTTATAATTGGAGCATAAAAGTAAAAACTATCAATCTCAAATCAACAAAAGAAATAAAACCCCTTTCATCTTTATAAATAAATAAATTACACTTTATCATTTCCTGTATTTTAATGTATCTAATTCATCTGTTCTTTTATTTATTTTCATTTAAAATTATCAATAATATATTTAGGGTGTTCCTAAATTTATGCAGTTGGCCCGCAAACTCATGCGGTTTTGACCGCACACGGACCAACCACCTACACGCGGCTTTTCACAAACTCACACGGTTTTCAAAAAAACGCGTGAGGGGGAAAACAAAAAGAGGAAAATGTTCTTGTGGGTCCAAAGGCCCCCAAAAATATTCCTCAAATATTTTTGTTGTAAAAAAAAGAGTAAATCTGAGTAAAAAATATGAGAGGGAAATTAAAAATAAAAGATAAAGACAAAAACAAAAACATGAAAAGAAAATAAAAACAAAAAGAAAAAGGGGGAAGAAGCTAAAAAGGAGGAAGAAAAGGAAGAGAAAGGACAAAAAAAAAAAAAAAAAAAGAGAAAAGAAAGGAAAAAAAAAGATAAAAAAAGAAGAAAAAGAAGAAAAAGAAACGCAAGATCAAAATCAAAAAAGAAATAAGAAACTCAAAAAAGATAGTAAAAAGGGAAAGGAGGAAGAGAGAAAAAGAAGAGACAAGAAGCAAAAAAAAAAAAAAGAAAGAAAGAAAGAAAGAAAGAAAGAAAGAAAGAAAGAAAGAAAGAAAAAAAAAAGAAAGAAAGAAAGAAAGAAAGAAAGAAAAAAAAAAGAAAGAAAGAAAGAAAGAAAGAAAGAAAAAAAAAAGAAAGAAAGAAAGAAAGAAAGAAAGAAAAAAAAAAGAAAGAAAGAAAGAAAGAAAGAAAGAAAAAAAAAAGAAAGAAAGAAAGAAAGAAAGAAAGAAAAAAAAAAGAAAGAAAGAAAGAAAGAAAGAAAGAAAAAAAAAAGAAAGAAAGAAAGAAAGAAAGAAAGAAAAAAAAAAGAAAGAAAGAAAGAAAGAAAGAAAGAAAAAAAAAAGAAAGAAAGAAAGAAAGAAAGAAAGAAAAAAAAAAGAAAGAAAGAAAGAAAGAAAGAAAGAAAAAGCAGAGTTATTGTGTAGTTTTCTTTGTGCTGTTCCCTCTTTATCTTGATGTTTTCTTCCTTTCTTACGTTTTTTTTCTTACTTTTCCTTTCTTATTTCTTTCTCTTTGTTTTGCTTTTTTCTTTTCTTTTTCTTTTCTTTTCCTTTCCCTTTTCCTTCTGTGTTTTATTTTCATTTTTGATTTTGATTTTTCCTTTCTCCTTAATTTTAATTTCTCTTTTTCCTCTTTTGTCTCTTTCTTTAAATTTTTATTTTTCTTTTCTCTTTTTTCTTTCTCTTTTTTCTTTCTCTTTTTTCTTTCTCTCTTTTCTTTTTGTTTTTCTTTTTTCTTTTTTATTTATTTTCATTTTTCATTTTTGTTTTTATTTTTATTTTTATTTTATTTTATTTTTATTTTTTTCTTCTTTCTTGATTTTTTTTTCTTCCCCTTTTTATATTGCTTCTCTCTTTCATTTTTATTTTTACTTTTATTTTTCTGTTTATTTCTATTTGTTTCTTTGTTTCTCCTATTTTTCCTTTGTAGTTTTTCCTGTTAAGTTTTACTTTTTTTTTCTTCTTCTTCTCCTTCTTCATCTTTCTTGTTCTTATTGTTTTTCTTTTCCTTTTTGTTTTTTTTGTTTTTTTTGTTTTTTTTGTTTTTTTTGTTTTTTTTGTTTTTTTTGTTTTTTTTGTTTTTTTTTTGTTTTTTTTGTTTTTTTTGTTTTTTTTGTTTTTTTTGTTTTTTTTGTTTTTTTTTGTTTTTTCTTTTATTTTTTTTCTCTCTCTGCAGAAACCCTTGTATATGGTACTTTTCTGCCTGTTTTTTTTTTTTTTTTTGTTTTTTGCACTTATTTACAGTATAAGGGTTTATCTTAACCCCTATCAGCTTATATTCCATGGGACAGGGCCCTTTCATGAAATTTTGGGGCCCTGTGCAAATAAAATATATATTTTTTTCTTTTATTTTTTTTGGTTCACTTTTATGGGGTCAATAAACCTTTCAAAAATTGTGAGAAACATATTTGGGGGCCTTTAGACCCCCAAGAATACTTTCTCTTATTTAGTTTTCCCTCATGTGGTTTTTAAAAAACCCTGTGAGTTTGCGGAAAACCATGTTCATGTGGTCTGTCCGCGCGCGGTCAGACCTGTGAGTTTGCGGGCGGACCGCATGAATTTAGCAATGTCCTATATTCAAATTAAAAAAAAATATCACTTAAAATCAAAAACAAACAACATCACCAAATTTTTATTATTAGTTAAAAATTTATCTGAAATCAACTACTTAATCAAACTATCTTTATAAATAAAATTATCTATATCATTATTAACTTCTGAGGCATCCATTGATTCTGTCTTCAGGTAAATACATTTTTTTTTATATAAAATAAACTAAAATTTTTTCATTAAAAATAATAATTTTTAAATAATATGAATTTTGTAATTACTTAAATGAAAACATAAAAATAACTGGATGCAAGTTGATCCTTCAGTCCAATTCATTATTTTACAAATTTGGCTGCTGTGCACTCACAAAGTTATAAACTTGTAGCATCCACAATGGTGGAAATTATAAAGGATCACCCACACAGCCAAAATATCTCAAGGATGCATTCTATTTTGGTTCCTAAAAGTGATGAATTGCATAACAGTGTCAGAACTAACCTGCTTGGCAAACCCACACATAAATTTTTAAGCTTAAATCAACTAAGGCATAATATATATTTCAGTAAGGTAACAACAATTCAATGAATTTGTGAAATGAAAATAATGCTTGAAGTACAGATAGTTTTCTCATTAGAGGAAATGAAAGAAAATGAATGAAGTTACTTGATAACTCAGGAAATATGGTAAAGTCTTGTGATATCAGATAGGCACTTGTGATCTCTGGGATATGGATGAACTTTAAGGGGAAGCTGCCTACCCATTTATTTGAGATTGGAGAAAAAGGAATTTGGAAAGTTCTACTACTTAGTTAGAGAAGATGTGAAAAGAAATAATGCAAGGAAGAGGGGAAGGAGGATAATTGATCCCACTTGTTGGCTCAGGATTGTTTGGAGTTTTTTAGGAAATGAACTAATGAATGAATTTCTAATCAAACTTCTGGGATTAAACAGAAAGAAAAACAAATTTAACCCCTGGAGACATGTCAGCATTCTAAGATGGTTCTTAAACCTAAAGCCAGAAAAGTGACAAGTTCAGAGTATTTTGATGAACAGTTGAGGTAATCTAATGAGGATGAATTTGAACAAAGCCTCTTTTTTTACTACTATGCTATTAAAAATAACATTAAAAGAGAGCTTGTTAGTTCCTCTTTTTTAGCCCCCAGATATTAAAGAAAGAATATTATAAATGAAAATGACTTAAGGTTAAGATTAAACACTGGAGTTCAGGGTTTGAAGTCTACAAGACACAAAAATTGCACCTACCACCTACTATGACATAACAAAAATTGATTAATAATTAATTTTAGTTGGTTTTCTTTTTATGTTTAATTTTCAATTTTTTTACAAATTTTATTGTTGTTTTTATTGAGTTTCTATTTTCTTAATCAATTCAATAAACCTATGGAATTACCTAATTTTAATCTTTTCGAATTTTTTTCAAACATTTTTGTTTGATTTAAATTTTTAATATTTTTCTTTTCAGTTTTATCTGATAAAAAGAAAAAAAAAATTATATTGGAAGCACCATAAAAAATTGGGTGCCACCCGTAAGAAGGTGGCAAGCTGTATCTCATGTGTCCCCCAGTTATACCTCAAGAAGTATCTTTGTGAGATCTTCAGTTGATCTCAACCCCCCCCCCATCCCTCTTTTATTCAAAGGATTTCTCACAAAAACCCTCAACTCTACATCCCCCCATGGTTACCCTACCCATTGCAGCCTCCCCATTTTCATCCCACCCATTGCAGCCACTCTCCTCATAGACAGAATCCATGACTGGATTTCATTTGGTAAATGATCCTCCCTTCACCATACACTTATTAGGTGGAGGGACTCAAATTTCTCCATCAACCAACAGGGGTGAATGGACTACCCATTCACCCTGGAGTGAGAAGCTCCCTCCCCTTCAATCAACCAGTTGTTGAGCACCTTGATGCCTCTTGAATCAGATTTGAAAAATCCCTTGGTAGAACATAAATTTTCAATGATACACACATTGGGAAATATGATGAAATATTTACTTGTGGCATTAATGTGAATGAGAACATCACAATATCACAAATCTCTATACGGATTTATAATCTAGAAACAATAATTTGAGTTTGACTGCAAGAATACAAGACACAAAATATGCAGACAGAATATTATAAAATTTTCCTCCTTCATTTTTGACTTTTTATTTTTTGTTTTTATTTTTGTTTATTTATTTATTTTTATTTTTATTTTTATTTTATTTTTTTTTGCTTTTGCTTTTGCTTTTTCTTCTCTGTTTTTTTCATGCCCTTTCATTTTTTTTTCTTCTCCTGCATGCAAACCATAACATCTCTTGAATGAAAAATCACTTGCTTGTAATTTATGGTATTCAATGCAAAGCACATGTTGGTACATTCAATGAAAGATTTATTTGTGGTCTCCATGTAAATAAGAAAATTGTTTTAGATTTTTTGCAGTGAGGGTATCCAAAATCCCCCTGAGGCATTTTCTGTAGTCCCATAAAAAAAATCATAAAATTTTGCTGGAGGTTATAATTGATTTATGCTGGAATCATAATCCTCTACAAAATTTTTGTGATTCTTATTTTATATTCTATCAAGCTTGTTTTCACCCTTCACCAAAATTGACCAAGTGAGCAAGTGTCCTTGGCCAGGCCTAAAGCTTGGATAGCCAATAAACAAGTTCTTAGAAAGCCAAAGGAAAATGAGTATCCCAAACTTGTGAAGATTGATGAACCCTGTCAACAGGGGTTTATAGGTTTTTTTGATTACTTCTCATTTTTGATTGCTTTCTAATACGAAAGCCAAAGGAAAATGAGTATCCCAAACTTGTAAAGATTGATGAACCCTGTCAACAGGGGTTTATAGGTTTTTTTGATTACTTCTCATTTTTGATTGCTTTCTAATAC
>KN361370.1:10712-21187 GCA_000785685.1 Uromyces viciae-fabae
GGGAAGACTTATGGGTGGTGATCTGGAGTAAAACCACTGGGCTTTCCTTGAGGTGGAAAGCTCATGGACGGCGACCACTAGAAATGAGAATGACAATACTTCATGAGGGAAGACTTATGGGTGGTGATGAGGAGTAAAGCCACTGGGCTTTCCTTGAGGTGGAGAGCTCATGGACGGCGACCATAATTCTGTCTGCATATTTATTTTAGATGGAAAGCTCATGGACGGCGACCACCATAAATAAGAATGACAACACTTCATGAGGGCAGAATTATGGGGAGTACAACCACTGGGTTTTCCCTGAGGTGGCAGGCTCATGGACGGCGACCATCAGAAATCATGGCATGATTCTTTTCCCATGGGAAAGCAGAGATGGTTGGAAAAAATAAGGAAATAAATCAATATGAATGTTGTACGCTGGGCGCCCAGCGTACAAGGCCTTTTGTACAAT
Organism: Uromyces viciae-fabae; assembly: GCA_000785685.1. Lineage (NCBI taxonomy): Eukaryota > Fungi > Basidiomycota > Pucciniomycetes > Pucciniales > Pucciniaceae > Uromyces > Uromyces viciae-fabae. The sequence continues at coordinate 11,164 of KN361370.1, forward strand.
AACCAAACCCTCATAGCACACTCCCAAATGGAGTGGTACACTGACCACCCAGAGTACAAGCCAATATTAAGCAGCCTTTCCAATTTTTTGTTGGAAGGGCTCCATCTTGCCAAATTTTGAAAATCTCTAATGCTTTTACATGAGTGCGGGAATAATGTCTGATTGCAGGCCCCAAAATTTAAAATGAATAATTTACGCTGGCCGGCCAGCATACATTTCCTTTCAGAATATTCCCACACCCTCATAACATGCTCCAAAATGGAGTTGTACACTGGACGCCCAGCGTACAAGCCAATATTGAACAGCCTTTCCATTTTTTTTTGCGATGGCTGTCTTTTACTTCTGCGCCTGTATGATTTTATATGCTCCAGATATATCCTCTGGTGGTCATTGTTGAGCTGTCTGTTAATGTTCTACCATGATGCATCACCAAAATTTTGAACACCTGTTGTGTTGAACCATGGGATCTACCACCCAAGCACCCTGGCAGTCACAAGTGTCTGTAGTCTAGTTGGTTAAGTCAGCAACCTAGTATGTGTCTTGATATTCTGAGGTTGTGGGTTGAAATCCCACTGGACACATCTTAATTTTACATCCCCTACAATTGTGAACTGCATACTGTACAATTATTGATACTGTTACTTTCATGATTCAATATTTCCACAAGCCCTTTTGCAAAAAATTCCCATACCCTCATAGAAAGCTCCACAATAGAGAACCATGGGATCTACCACCCAAGCACCCTGGCAGTCACAAGTGTCTGTAGTCTAGTTGGTTAAGTCAGAACCCTAGTATGTGTCTTGGATATGCTGAGTTTGTAGGTTCGAATCCCACTGGACACATCTTAATTTTACATCCCCTACAATTGTGAACTGCATACCATACAATTATTGATACCGTTACTTTCATGATTCAATATTTCCACAAGCCCTTTTGCAAAAAATTCCCATACCCTCATAGAAAGCTCCACAATAGAGTTGTATGCTGGCCTCCCAGCGTAGAATGAAATACTAGACACCACCTCAGATTTCTCATTGGAAGTCTGCCGTCTCACCAAATTTTGAAGATCTCTAATGCTTTCACAAGAGTGCGCGCATAATGTCTGATTGGCCCAAAGATTTAAAATGAATGATGTACGCTGGCGGGCCGGCGGCCAGCGTACATTGCCTTTCAAAAAATGCCCACACCCTCATAACATGCTCCAAAAATGGAGTTGTACGCCGCCTGCCCAGCGTACAATGAAATATTAGACAGAACGAAAGCTCCACAATAGAGTTGTATGCTGGCCTCCCAGCGTAGAATGAAATACTAGACACCACCTCAGATTTCTCATTGGAAGTCTGCCGTCTCACCAAATTTTGAAGATCTCTAATGCTTTCACAAGAGTGCGCGCATAATGTCTGATTGGCCCAAAGATTTAAAATGAATGATGTACGCTGGCGGGCCGGCGGCCAGCGTACATTGCCTTTCAAAAAATGCCCACACCCTCATAACATGCTCCAAAAATGGAGTTGTACGCCGCCTGCCCAGTGTACAATGAAATATTATACAGAAACTTAAATTTCTCGTGGGAATGCTGCCATGTCACCATATTATGAAGATCTCTAATGCTTTCAAAAGAGTGTGATAATGTCTGATTTGCCCAAAAATTTGAAATGAAGGATGTAAGCTGGCTGGCCAGCGTACATTGCCTTTCAGAAAATGCCCACACCCTCATAACATGCTCCAAAAATGGAGTTGTACGCCGCCTGCCCAGCGTACAATGAAATATTAGACAGAACCTTAAATTTCTCGTGGGAATGCTGCCATGTCACCATATTATGAAGATCTCTAATGCTTTCAAAAGAGTGTGATAATGTCTGATTTGCCCAAAAATTTGAAATGAAGGATGTAAGCTGGCTGCCCAGCGTACATTGCCTTTCAGAAAATGCCCACACCCTCATAACATGCTCCAAAAATGGAGTTGTACGCCGCCTGCCCAGCGTACAATGAAATATTAGGCGGCCAGCGTACATTGCCTTTCAAAAAATGCCCACACCCTCATAACATGCTCCAAAATGAGACTGTGTGCTGGACGCCCAGTGTACAATGAAATACTAGACACCACTTCAAATTTCTCATTGGAAGTCTGCCATCTCACCATATTTTGAAGATCTCTAATGCTTTCAAAAGAGTGTGATAATGTCTGATTTGCCCAAAAATTTGAAATGAAGGATGTACGCTGGCTTGCCAGCGTACATTGCCTTTCAGAAAATGCCCACACCCTCATAACATGCTCCAAAAATGGAGTTGTACGCCGCCTGCCCAGCGTACAATGAAATATTAGACAGAACCTTAAATTTCTCGTGGGAATGCTGCCATGTCACCATATTATGAAGATCTCTAATGCTTTCAAAAGAGTGTGATAATGTCTGATTTGCCCAAAAATTTGAAATGAAGGATGTACGCTGGCTTGCCAGCGTACATTGCCTTTCAGAAAATGCCCACACCCTCATAACATGCTCCAAAATGAGACTGTGTGCTGGACGCCCAGTGTACAATGAAATACTAGACACCACTTCAAATTTCTCATTGGAAGTCTGCCATCTCACCATATTTTGAAGATCTCTAATGCTTTCAAAAGAGTGTGATAATGTCTGATTGGACCAAAAATTTAAAATGAATGATGTACGCTGGCCGGCCAGCGTACATTGCTTTCCAGAAAATGCCCACACCCCCATAACATGCTCCAAAATTCATTTGTACACTGGCCGCCCAGCGTACAAGCTAATATTCAACAGCCTTTTCAGTTTTTTGAGATGGCTGCCATCTCATAAAACTGTGATTATTTAAAATTGTTGAGTTATGTTGTTTTCTTCCATCCTATGTGATTAGTTTCTCTTTCTTTTTCTTATTATCTTTCATTTCCATGTCACAGAATGTGTGACATGCTCATCTTCCTTGTGTATATATACCTGGATCAATATGTGTGTTCCTTCCTCAGACGTTCACACATATTGCTCCAGGTAAAGTCTCTTTCTTTCTTTTTTATGTTTCATTCCTCTTCTCTGTGAAAATCTCAGACGTTCACAAATATTGCTCCAGTAACTCTCAACAGGTTATGAGCCTGCGACTACCATCTTAAAAATTTTTTTCTGTCCGAGCTGAGCATTCGAACGTCTCACCATCTCAAATATTGTCACTTTCAAAATGACTGACTATACTCATAGTCCAAACACTTATGACTCCACCGACTCCATTTCATCATCTAAGATCTCTGGTATCATCCAGCTTAAGCCAACTGGCACGGTCTCAAACTATCTGGATTGGAGTTTCGTTCTTCTCACTCATCTCAGATCGATAAAGTTATCCCACGTGGTCTTAAAATCCACCGACTCACAAAAACCTCCTCCAGACTTCAAAAACAACAATTGAACTGTCTGCTCACTCATTGTTCGCACTGTCCATCAGTCCAATCTTCGATTCATTCGTGATTTTGGGGAAGATGCGTACTCAATGTGGAAGGCTCTACGTGAAGCACATCAAGATACATCCTCTGGTGGCGGGATGTATTGGCTTCGTAAGTTGGTGCTCACTCGAATGTCAAGCACCGACATTGACTCTCATATCGACGAAATGGCCGTTTATGCCGAGCGTCTTCAATCTCTAATAACAAAGGATAAGCCGTTAACGGCGGACGACATACATGCCACCGCTCTTCTTATTTCATTGACATCGACTCTCATATTGACGAAATGGCCGTTTATTGTGAAACCCCTCTCCGACGCCTTTCACTAAAAACAATCACAGTACTGTCACTCATCAAGACCTTACCTCAACACCTTGAATGTACCTAGTTCAGCAGAGATCCTCATTACTCCCTCTTCTGAACTAGGTACGCTACAACCCTTTCCTCCCGAAGCACATCAAGATACATCCTCTGGTGGCAGGATGTATTGGCTTTGTAAGTTTGTTCTCACTTAAATGTCAAGCATTGACATCGACTCTCATATTGACGAAATGGCCGTTTATTGTGAAACCCCTCTCCGACGCCTTTCACTAAAAACAATCACAGTACTGTCACTCATCAAGACCTTACCTCAACACCTTGAATGTACCTAGTTCAGCAGAGATCCTCATTACTCCCTCTTCTGAACTAGGTACGCTACAACCCTTTCCTCCTCATCTCATTTCCTTTTATCTTTTATTTTATTGTCTCATTTCTTATCATCTATATAGGTTGTACTTACAGAGAGATCCTCATTTTTCCCTCTTCTGAAGTAGTGAAATAAAACCATACTTGGGTTCTCGAATCTCTCCTCAGACGCTTGTCTGACGCTACAAACCCCTTCATCCGTGCCTCCTTTCCGTTCAGTGGGAGCTCTATTGAGAGCTCTTACACTTTTTTTTTTCTTGAACCATCAACTCTCATCCGTATCCGCACCGCCCTTTAACTACCCTGACCCTTGATGACCTCGCGGCACAAAATCTTGCCGGGAGATTACACCGACGATCCAGAATCCATTCTCAGGAAAGCCAACACCGAAAAACGCAGACTAGCCAGGGAGTCCTACCGTGAACCAGCTAGCCTCTACCCCTTCCAGAATCCCCTGACCTTCCTCACTCCGAACTACTTCCGCCATCTCCATTCCTGTCTTCGAGACCCATGCAACCACCTGCCAAAATAGAAGGCATTCCCACTGAAGGGACCTCTTGCGCCGCCGAACCTACGCAACCTAGACAACCAAGACAGCCCGCCGACGCAATGTCCACGCGGGACTACTTGAATCAGCTACTTGCCGCCCAACAAACCAGCGTGCAACAAGCTCAAAACAAGCGCGCGGCCAGCGAACAGCGCATTTCTAGGCTCAAGAAAGCTTTGATTCTTGTGTCAACCAAACGTGAACCCACTGCAACACCACCGCCAGATCAAGTTAAGGAAGCAGACACAGGTCAGGTTGAACTGGCCCGGTTTCGTGTATCTGATGGCCCTATGTTTACCGGCCCTTTCCACCAGATCGAACCGTTCCTCAACTGGATACACGGTACCCAGATTGTCTTCATGACGAAGGGAGTCAAAAACGACACCGACAAAATCCAAATTGTTGGAATTCTCATTCGCGAAACTAATCTCCTCACCTTCTACGCTAACGAGGTTGACGCCCTAGTCTCCGGTACCTGGGAAAACTTCAAGAAAAAGTTGTTTGAGTTTGCCTTACCCCCCCTTTGGCGCACCACTCTCAGACAACAAGTCCGCCGCCTCAAAATGACCAATGGGGAGTCCTTTTTGGCTTGTAGCACGCGGGCCAGGACCCTGCAAAGCATGCTAAACTTTGACGCCGCTTCCATCACGGATTTCGAACTAGCTGAAGCTGTCACCTTTGGCTTGACGGATGAGCTACGCGGGATTGTGAACAACTTCGAACTCCTACTTGCAGATCCCTTTGTCTACAGTACCTTTGAACGAAGAACCGGCCTTTTTTTTTACGGATTACCTAAACGAACCAGAACTTCGCGTATGACATTTTCGTTACCATCATCACCCAATGCAACACCTATCCGTGCTACGAAAGAAGACATTATTTGGCGCATCCATGCGTACTTAGACTCGCAAGGAAGATGTTACTTCTGCAAGAAGACCTGTGGAAGCCCTCCTGGAACTTGCCCAGGCCCACTAGACCGAGCATACATCGATATACCGCCCTCCTTCAAAACGCCCCCCAAGCCAGTGGACTATAAACCACCCAAAGCTTGGGGAACGTCCTCTGCCCGAACCGTGGCGGGGAAACCAACTCTCCCTCCAGCTGGTTGTCCCTCTGGGCGCCCAACGGCTGTTGCTAGCGTATCGGAAGAAACACTCTTTCCTGAACTCGATGCTGCGTCAATTGCAGCCATCGAGGCAATTGACGAGGAGCTCCGTCTCGGCGAACAAGAAAGGTGTGTGTCACGGTCACCTCCAACCCGAATCATTATCCAACTTACGCACGGTACCACTTACTTACGCGGGCTTGTTGACACAGGCTTGGAGATCAATTTGATGACCGAAGAGACAGCGAGGAATCTGAAGCTGCCATTGACGAAACTGAGCAAACCTACATTGATTAAGCTAGCACTTGACACACCGGCCTCGAAGGCAATTAAACTTGAATACTCAACCACGGTGTCCCTAATCCACCCTCTCTCTGGCTTGCCATTTGATGATATATTTTTTAAAATTGGGCCGGTAAAGGGAGATCACGATCTGATATTGGGTATCCCTTTCCTTTCCGATTTCTCCCTGTCTGTCTCTATAACCAATCAATCTGTCAGTTGTGGCCGTTCAGGCCTTCATATTTTTGATTATCCCCTCAAACCTCTCTCATCATGTAATGCATCACACAATCTCCAAACTGCCCCTGACTCTGAGCCAACCGATTACCCTTGTGAGAAAGAAGAAAAAAAAGTCCTACAGGAATTCGAAGACCTGTTTCCAGCAGACATTCCCGCTATTTCCGACAAGGCAGAAGCAGAAGGGCTGTTCACAGACGGCTCATTTCCAAAGAAATTACAGAATGAGAGCTCTAGATTCCGACACAAGATTGTCTTGACCAATCCGGACGTGGTATTTAATGAAAAACAATACCCCTATCCGCGTAAACACCTTGTTGCCTGGCAAAAACTACTTGATCAGCATCTAGCAGCGGGGCAAATCCGTCGTTCTTCTAGCCAATACGCGTCCCCCAGCCTGATCATCCCGAAGAAAGACCCAACAGCTCTTCCCCGCTGGGTTGTCGTTCTTCTAGCCAATACGCGTCCCCCAGCCTGATCATCCCGAAGAAAGACCCAACAGCTCTTCCCCGCTGGGTCTGTGATTACAGGAAACTCAATAGCCTCACGGTCCGCGACCGCTCACCCCTCCCAAACGTTGATGAACTTGTACGATTAGTCGCATCCGGAAAGGTCTTCTCGATACTAGACCAAACCAACGCTTTCTTTCAGACGCACATGCGTGAAGCGGACATTCCTCTCACAGCGGTAAAGACACCATGGGGTTTGGTCGAATGGTGTGTCATGCCAATGGGCTTGACCAACGCACCAGCTACACATCAAGCCCGCCTAGAGGAAGCGCTTGGTGAGCTCATCAATGAAATTTGCGTTGTTTATCTCGATGACATTGTCATTTTTTCTGACTCATTCCATGAACACGAAAAAAATCTACGCCGCGTACTCGAGAGGCTCGGAGCTGCCAACTTGTATTGCAGCCCAAAGAAAACCCAATTATTCCGCCACCGCATCAAGTTTCTGGGGCACTGGATCTCAGCCAATGGAGTGGAACCAGATGACAACAAGATCGCCCAGGTACTTGATTGGCCTAAGCCTCGATCGCCGAAAGGCGTGCCAAAATTTCTGGGCACGGTCCAGTGGATGAAAAAATTTATCTGGGGTTTACAGAACTATGTTGGTACGTTGACGCCCCTCACCAGCTCCAAACTAAATCCAAAAGACTTGTGAGGCTTGTAGCTTACCAGAATACCTCTATTGCCAATAGGCCGTGGTACAATGGTCACAATTAATAAAAATATAATAATTTAATTATTATATTTGATTTTAGGATACTTAAATTGTATTAAGACAATTTAAGCAGTGCTTATTCCAATAGGAATGTCTTCACCCAATTCTTAATAAATATATTAAGATGGGGAGCCCTTTTTGTCAGCAAGGGAGGTAGAGGGGAGTTATTCTCAACCACTCTAGCTTAGGCTGTCCAACACTAATATTTATAAGGGGAACTTATAAATATTAGGGGAGGAATATCAAAAATGCGGCCCAGCCCTTCTTTATTTCAAGAAGGGGAGTGCAGCCGCAGTATGGGATCTAATATTAGAGTAGAGGAGAGATTAACTGCAAGTCAGTGAAGGGTTTTTTACCTTTATTGTTGATTGAAGTTGTATATCTCAAAAATTTCTACTAAATAAATATTATCTGGTTTTTGTAGACGGAGTATGAGGGGTATTTATACTTGTGAACCTCAACTCCGTCATCTTTCAGATGTACTATGGATTCCTGGTGGAATCCTTTCTATGAAATCATTTTTCATGTGTGAAAAAATGATGTCATTAGGAGTATGAATACCTGTGAACCTCAACTCCGTCATTTTTCAGATGTACTATGGATTCCTGGTGGAATCCTTTCTATGAAATCATTTTTCATGTGTGAAAAAATGATGTCATTTTTATTTCAGCTTAATTTAAAAATTATAAAGGTAAATTGGATTTACCTTGATAATTTTTTATTTAAATTAAAAATCTGCCATTTAGGGAGATTTAATTGAAGTTAAATTTTAAGTGTAAATGGAATATTATTTTCCATTTACAAATTATAATTTTTATAAAATATAATAATTATATTTATCTGACACATGGGGGAGTTGAACCTGGGTCTCTAGGATAGAATGTTTTGTTAAGGCTGAGCTTTAACTTCTATACTAGGGCGCAATTTCTAATTCCCACTTTTTACTGATATCATAATAAATAAAATTAAACATAAAAAATAATAATAATAAAAATTAGAATAAACTATATTTGCAGCTTCTCTGGACTATGCTAATAGTCTCAGAGGCTGACATTTGCCACCCCAAAAAGAATTACTCTTCAGAGGAATTACTTTAAATGGGGAGAAGCAGAGGAGACTGCTTTTAACAACATTAAACGAATAATGACATCACTTCCTTGTTTGAAAAACGTTGATTAAGAGTCCTCGGACCCCCTATGGCTCTTCACGGACGCCAGCGGTTCTGGCCTTGGCGCGGCACTCTTCCAAGGCAAAGAGTGGAAATCCGTTTCTCCCATTGCCTATGACTCTCATCTGATGACCCCTGCGGAACGGAATTACCCGGTGCATGAGCAGGAATTACTTGCAGTAGTTCATGCGCTACAACGTTTGAAAATGCTTCTCCTTGGCATGAAAATCAACGTAATGACGGACCACCACTCACTCACTCATTTGCTCAAACAACGTAACTTAAGCCGGCGTCAAGCGCGCTGGACAGAACTATTGGCCGACTTCGATCTTCGCTTTGAATATATTCGCGGAGAAGATAACGTGGTGGCCGATGCACTGTCGCGGAAAGACATCCCGGACAATACAAGCTCAATCAAGCTGGAAGACGTGGCCTGTATAGCCGCACTGACGGAGTCCAGCTCTTCTCTATCTCCTCCATTTAAAGCAAAAATTCTCCAAGGCTATCTAGAGGACCCCTTCTGCTTATCACTACGAAAAGTTCTGCCACTAAGGGATGACTGCACGGAGTTTAATGGACTCCTATAAATCGACAACCGGTTGGTCGTCCCATCATACAAAGACCTTCGAAACAATCTCATTGAGGAAGCCCACCTACGACTGGGCCACCTGGGATACCTGAAGACTGTCGTGGAACTCAGGAAAGATTTTTTTTGGCCTATGATGGCAAAAGATGTTAACTCCTTCCTTCACTCGTGCTGCACATGCCAACGCACCAAGGATCCTACAACATCCCCCACGGGAAAAATGATGACTCCTCCGTTTCCCAAAATACCGCTTCTAGACCTAGCTTTAGACTTCATCGGTCCATTACCCGCCTTGAATCACTACGACATGCTTCTCACCTGCACTTGTAGGCTATCTGGCTTCACTCGGCTCATCCCAGTTCTACAACGAGACACAGCTGAAAAAACGGCCAACCGCTTGTTTAGCGGTTGGCTTGCAATATTCGGTGCACCGGCCTCCATCATCAGTGATCGTGATAAAACATGGTCGTCAAAGTTCTGGAAAGCCCTGGTATCTAAATTAAACATCCACTTTCACATGAGCTCGGTGTTTCACCCTCAGGCTGATGGCAGAAGCGAACGCACAAATAAGACGGTTGGCCAAATCCTCCGTACCTTCACCTCCAAGCGGCAGACTCGCTGGCTTGAGTCCTTACCGGCCTTTGAGTTTGCCATTAACACGGCTTTCAACGTATCCACGGGATTCTCACCCTTTGAGCTTGTATTCGGACACAAGCCACGACTGTTCCCATCCTGCCCCA
>KN361371.1:8618-21160 GCA_000785685.1 Uromyces viciae-fabae
CTTTTTAACACCCCCGAAAAAAAAAAAAAAAAACCCCCCCGGGGGGTTTTTTTTAAAAAAAAAAAAAAAAAAAAAAGGTACAAAAAAAAGAAAAAAAGGTAAAACAATATTAGAAAAGTAACAGAGAAAATAAAAGAAGAGAAAAGAAGAGATAATAGAATAAAAAAAAAGCAGAAAAAAAGCAGAAAAAAGAAAGAAACTAAATGAGGAAAAAAAAAAAGCAGAGAAAAAAGAATAAAAGAGCGAACAAAAGAAAGAAGAGAAAAAAGAAGAAGAGAAAAAAAAAGAGAGAAAAAAGGGGGAAAAAAAAGAAGAAGAAGAAGAAAGAGGAAAAAAGAGAAAGAAGGAAAAAGAAGAAGAAAAAGAAGAAGAGTAAGAAGAAAAAAAAAGAAGAAAAAAGAAGAAAAAGAAGAAGAAAAACAGAAGAAGGAAAGGATGAAAGAAAAGATGAAAGAAAAGAAGAAGAAAATAAAAATTAGAAAAAGAATAAAAAAAAGAAGAAAGAAGAAAAAAAGCAAAAAACCTTTCTTCGAAATTAATCAAGAAACAAGAGTAAAAAAAATTCAAAAAAATATGAGAAGAAAAGAAGAAAAAGTCCTTGATTTCTTCCTTTTTTTATCCTTTTTTTTTCCTTCTCTCATTCTGTCTCTCTTTTTTTTCTCTTTTTTTCTCTTCTTTTACACTTTTTTTTTTGTGTTTTTTTACACTTGTTTCTTTCTATTTTTATCATCTTTTTATTCTCTCTTTTTTCTTTTTTTAATTTACTTTTATTTATTTATTTTTCTTTTTTTTAATTTATTTTTATTTATATTTCTTTCTTTTTTTTTTTCTTTTTCTTTTTCTTTTTTTTTCTTTTTCTTTTTTTTATTTATCTTTTTTTCTTTTTTCTTTTTTTTTTTTGTTTTTCTTTTTTTTTTTTTTTTTTTTTTTTTTTTTTTTTTTTTTTCTTTTTTTTTTTTTTTTTCTTTTTCTTTTTCTTTTTTTTTCCTTTTCCTTTTTTTTTATTTTTTTTTCTTTTTTGTTTTTTTTTGTTTTTTTTTTTGTTTTTTTTTTTTGTTTTTCTTTTTGTTTCTTTTTTTTTTATTTTTTGTTCTTTTTTTTCTTTTTTTTTTCTTTTTTTTTCTTTTTTTTCCTTTTTTTTTCTTTTCTTGTCTTTTTTTTTCTGTTTTTTTCTTCTTTCTTCTTTCTTCCTTTTTCTTTTTTCTTCTTTTTTGGTTTACTTTTCTTTCTTTCTTTTTCTTTCTTTCTTATTCTTTTTATTTTTTTTCTTCTTTTCTTTTCCTTTTCCTTTTTTTTTTTTTTTCTTTTTTACCTTTCTCTTTCTTTCTTTTTTTTTCCTCTTGTTTTTCTTTTTTTTTTTGTCCTACTAAAATGACACCCCATGGGGGGGTGAACTTACTAAAGTGACACCCCCTGGGGGTGTTGTTTTATTTTTTTACCAGGTGTCTAAAACGACACCTGGTGCAGGTCATTTTGTACTAAAACAACACCCTGTACGTCGCGAGTCTTGCCTTGCAATGTGCCCTTGACCCAAGGTGTTGTTTTAGTAGATTAGGGGCATCGTTTTAGCACGCCTCAATTTGAATTACCTACAAAAAATTTGATTATAACTATAATTTCAAGATCAATCCCACCTATTTTATATCCTTATCAATGTACAATTTTAATTAAAACACTTAGAATTGGAGTTCTTCAAAATCATCTTGGTCATTTTATGGATGGTAGTAGAAGGTTGAGTCAAAAAGCTGGTTTACCTGTATAAGATGGTCATCTGGCTGGTTTTGAAGCTTTAAAAAAGGTTTGAGTTTTTTTTTTCCTTCTTTTCATTATATTGATTGAAATTATCAAGTTGTTTTTTTTTTTTCAAAAAACAAAAAATAATCATAATAATAATAGATTTTAGAATTATTATTAAGACTTGAAGGACCAAATGTTACTGTTTATGGATTTCCTATTGGAAATTTTAATAGATCTCCTGAAAAAGTTAATAAATTAATGAATTTGGCTAGAGATAAATTAGTACAAACTTGTGAAAAAGTTATTCATTATTTTCAAAAAATAACAAAATAAAAAATAAAAATTGCCTCATCTCCTTTCTTATACTCTCTTTTTTTTTGAGTTTGCTTCAAGGTCAAAATTAGAAAAAAGAAAAAAAAAAAGTCAGGTGATAAATCAAAGAGCTAAAATTCATTAATAATTTTATGTTATTTTCATAGAACAGTACTAGTCAGGTGATAAATCAAAGAGCTAAAATTCATTAATAATTTTATGTTATTTTCATAGAACAGTACTAGATCTATATGGAATTTGAGTGGTAGTAATAGGAAGAAAAGATCTTTTACCAATTGATATACGATCCTTATGTACTTCAACGTAACTGAAATGAATGACTAATTTTATTAGATTTGGGAGGCGTTGAGTATCCTCAATCAGAGTAATGCCGCGGCCAATGGCAACGGTGGTGGTGACGAAAACAAAGTTGTCCGCTCTTATGAGGAGGAAGATACCCATACGGATCACGAAAGCGAAGGAGACATTGATGATCCTCTGCCTCCCCCTCTCCCCTCCCCCTCTTTACCAAGACAATCAGCAAAACCCCCATCATCAGCCCAATCAACAAGTGCAACTCCCAGCAATCAGCCTCCCCTAAACAGTGCAAGCATTCCTTGTTGCCGAGGACGATACAAATTAACACCTGCCCCCCCAGTAATTGATAATCATATGGGGGGGTTCCTCATGTTTATGCAACAATCACAGGAGAGAGCTGAGGAACGAGCCATTCAAGCGGCAGCCGATCAACATCAAGACTGGATACGCATTGATTAAATGGCTGCACGTCAAGAATCGGTGCCTGCTGAGGAACAACGGTTGCTGAGGGAGATTCAAGCCAGTCACGAGCAGCAAACAGCTACTTTCAACATCATGATGCTGCAGATGCTGGGGCGCATGTGTGGTCAAGGCACATCAAATAACTATAATGGTATGTGACTTGAAATATTGTATCAATCACTTCACATGGGTTATTAAATGAGTCTATCTAATTGTTATTATATTTTTTTTATAAGGGCCACAATGATATTGAATCATTGTACATCAACAACAATTTATAATTTTTAAGTAATTCAATTTTATTATTTTTTAATCATTATCATATCAATGATTGTTGTTATAGTAACTTACAAATAAATTAAAATTGAGATAAAATAGAATACAATGATGATTGAAATATATAAACAGACTATGATGACAGTATTTTGAGGATTAAAAATTGAATCACATGGATTGAAAAACATACATTCAGTTATAATTGAGAAACCAAAATTTAATAAAAAAAGATCTTTGTTATATGATGAGGTTAAGAGTAACCCTACATATACAGTGGTAATTGTTTAATAATAAAAGTAATGGATTGCCTTCAATCAATAAATAATAAATTTAAATGATATTTTAATATATATTTGAAAGCATAAAAGCCTTTTGCTTGGTTAATTATAAATTAAGAGCATAATTCAATTCTAATCTGGTCCCTTTGAGAATAAATAGCGTCAGTTATTTGGACTTCTTCATGTGAAGAAAGCTGATTTATGTCATCACCAAGTTGTTGTTCTGAAACAACACGTTCATCCCAGCTTTGAAGATACAAGCTACCTCTTCTGTTTAAAATAATATGTAAAATCATGCAAGAAAATGTGGTGTTCCTTGCATGATGAGGAGTTGCCAATTGAGGGACTAACAACAGTCAAAAACAATTTTTAAGACAAGCTTGCTCAACAACCATTCGTGTGGATGAATGTATAAAATTAAAATCCTTGTGAGATTTTGTGGGAGTACTGGCATAAGGAATTAAAATTGAGTTGTTGCCGGGATATCCAGAATCACCAATTAAAAAGTACGGAGAAGGAAACGGAGGCTGAGAAGTCATGATTTGTTTCCCTAATGTGGAAATCCGAAAGAGTATAAACCTGAAAATAATTTAACTTAGTCATTAATTAAATCCAGCAAGAGAGCCCACTAACATTTCTAAAATTCCCATCCCCATCCACCACACACTGAAATAGTATTGAATTCCATCCCTTCCTATCAATATAGCTATGCCACTTGTCATTTGGTGGCTGTGAAATAGGAATGTGGGTTCCATCAATTGCACCAACTATATTGGGAATTCCATTGGATTCCTGAAATGAAACTGCTATTTGTCTCCATTGCTCAAGGTCTTCAAGATGAGGGAATCTTTGATGACAAAAAATAAAAATAAAAAACATAGGTGGTGTACAAAAAAAAAAAAAAAAAGTGATGAGGATGAAGACAAAAAAAAAAAAATTATTATAATTTATTGGAATCTCAATATGGAACATGTAGCAGAATTCTTACCCAAGAGTTTGCTTGTGAAGTTCCAAAATTACCGCTTTAAAATTTTTTTTGAAAGTTTTGAGGGATGTTTCTTTTGCAATGTGAAACACATGGGCTACAGTTAAGTGGCTGACCCCGTGGCCCAGATGATAGAGCCCTACAGCCACTTGCGCCTCAACTGTAAGCGGATTGCCTCGACCTAAGGGATCAAGCGCCAGTCAAGGTCGCAGTCGGTCACAAAGCCAAAAAAAATCCGCCCGGCTCATCCGAAAATGCTGGATGAAAATATTGTCGGTGCAGAGATTGGTATTGAACCAGGGATCCCAGCGAGGAGGCCGGGGTCAAGCTATCCTAGTCTGGCGGATGTATGTAGGTTGAGCTGGGGGTGATGTGTTGAAGATGGCGGGCCAGAGCAGGATGGACGCAATTGGAAGTAATTCCATTGCGTTGGGGTGAAGCCGAAGCAACTTTGTCACCCAACGCACATTCCGGCAGATGATTTGCCATCTTCTGCCGGATGTTTATAAATGCACTTTTTTTTTGAACTTTTTTTGGAATTCATTCCAAAACCTTTTTAGAACAAAAACTGAAAAAAAAAAATTCAAAAAACATTCGAAAACTTTTGAAAAAAAAAACTCAAAAACGGTTTATAATTGGGGCCTTGGATTAAAAAGTGTTGAAATTTTCCTCTTTTCCTATGCCTCTTTCATTAAAAAAATTATTAATCTATGCTATGAAGTATTTCCTTTTATTTTATTTTAATTTTTAATTTTATTCTTTTATTTTATATTTAATCATTGAAATAGTTCTAAATAAATCTAAGAAAAATTATTACAAGTAGTCTGATCATACACCTGTTGAATAAGCTTGTAGCCACTGAGCCCTGTCTTTTAAATCACCGTGTTGTTTTTCTTATCTCTACGTAGTATTACTTCTTTTATTTTATTTTTATACTGTTAAGAACTTATTTACTGGGATTAACGCCCCCAGTAATCGTGATGCACTTCCTATCTTGTCTAGCTTATCTGCATGAGTTGTCAGTCTGCTTTATCAAAATTTGTCTAGTAAATCTCTCCGTTCTTTTTATTATTATTTTATTATTTTATTGATTTTTAGGCCCCCTCTGGATCTTGAGTGGGGGGCTCTCTAGTTGTTAGGTTTCACAACCATTTTTTCCTTTTCTTATAAATTATAAATAAGCTGAGTTTCATTAAGAAATAAAATCTTCTCATTGGCTCTTCTATCCTAGTGTGAACCCCACTTGTCATTCTTTAATTCCTGCCTCCTCTTTTTAGAATAATAAAACAACAAATAATTAAAAAAGTTAATAAAAAATCTTTATAAAATCAAAAATAAAATAATAAAAAAAATTAATAAAAAATTAAAAACAAAATATTAAAAATCAAATTCTTATTTTCTTGTTCAAATTTCAACAAAAAGGGATCTCGCATCCGGCCTACTGGGAGGGAGGTATATGCCGGTATATGATGCTTGCATGAAGTAGACAAGCAAACAGATCTTCAAGCTTCATGCAAGCATCATGACATGCCAATATTGTCACCAGAATCAAACTATCTGCTGGTATTACTGAGAAGGTTTAAGATTTGAGGGAAAAAAAAAACTGACGTCTATAACTTAAATTTATTTCAAAAAGAAAAGTTGGCGACTGGTCCAAGCTTTCTTGAAAAGACAATATGTATAAAACAAAATATTTTCTTGCATTAAACTCCATTAAGATATTAAATTCTACGTCTTATCATATCTTTCTTAATGCTATTGGCATCACATTGGGGGGGTTCACATTGGCATATTTAAGACGAGTTTGCTGACATGTATGATAAAATTTTCAGAAACTTTTTACACATCAAGATTGAGTCATTTTCAACTCATCTGATGAGGTGAAATATTTTATGAGATTGTGATGATGAGCATCAGTAAAGTCATGTTAAAATCCCCAATGTGAACAGTGCTATTATCTGCTGGTATTGCTGATAAGGTTCAATTGGCGACTGGTCCAAGCTTTTTTGCAAAGACAAAACTTCGTACATGATTTTCTCAAAATTTCATGCCCGAAATTTCGGGGATGAGGAAAAGGTGTGCTGTGGATTGAGATCCGTTACATAACTGTATTCTCAAAAATTTAAAAAAATTTAAATGGCACATCCAATTACGTCAGTAGAAAAACTCATATCTAATTAAAAATATAAACTAGCTATTAACACCTCAGTTGATACGGAAATCTAGCATTGCAACTTGCTCACTAAACCAATGGGCTGTTCGCATCTCCACCTCTCAAAATTTGATCTCTCTTGAATTGCACTATTCTAATATGTTCTGATTGCGTAGCTCGACTTCGAAGGAAATTATCAGAGAATCTTACAATCTATCAAGCTGGCTAAAACCGCTCAAGCTTCTATTAGAGTCGGTCCTGAACTTGAAATCTCGTAAGATTTTCTCAAGAAATTTAAATGTCCACAATTCCTAAAATCTAACTATTTATTTTGCTTTTGTTTGTTGAAATCATCCTTAATGAATCATTCATTTTAATTTTTTAACAGTGGTTATGGATGTTTTGATCATTTTCTAGAAGGTACAAATTTGCGCTTCAATCAATCCTCAGCTTGAAATCGGCTCAATCCAGATAATTTTACTAAACATTTTTGTGCATATGAACAAAAAAAAACTAGCTGATACGGTCACTCATTCTTGGGAGGTATTAGCAAAACTATTAGTCTCCCTCGACGCATTAAATATACTATGTGATGTAGGAATGTAAGATCCAATTTCTTCTTAAAAAGTAGATAGCTTGGCCTGGTAACCTTTTTCTGCTTTTTTTGTTTAATTGGAAACGCACTGATGATTTATTCTTTCTTGATCTCTTGTTCTTCTTTGATTGGATGGTGTCCAGGCCAGTAATTCACAACAGCGTACTTTACAACTGTAGAGTAGTATTTTATAATTCAAAAATTGTTTTAATCAGACCTAAGATGTGGATGGCAAATGACGGAAATTACAGGTGCGTGATCACTGTGACCTCTACAGGCAAAATCAAAATCAGAATCGCTTATTCCTATTTTAATTCCTCTTGTTTCAGAGAGCTGAGATACTTTAGCTCTTGGAATCGGGATAGGAAGCTTGAACAATTTTCGTTACCAAGAGAAATTCGATCGATTGCTGGTCAAGTGAGTCCCCATACCTTAGGAGTAAGCATTCTGCGACAAGGCCAAATAGATTGAAAATTAAACAGGCTTCAGCACCTATAGGACTCGCGATCATTACCACTACAGATGTTTCGATTGGGATTGAGACCTGTGAAGAACTTTTCACTCCTGATTCGTCAGTCTTCATCACATTATTATCTCATGTCAAGGGCTTGAATTTACAATCCACATAGATTAATAAAGTTTCATGGAAATCTCAGACCTCACATACAACTCAGCTTGGAAGGGGTCGATATATTTTTAAATTCCTCTGCCTCCCATCATGAACTAAGAAAGCTACATACTAGGATTGAATTGATTGAGGAAGCTACGGAAAAGGCAAGATTCTACAGTTCATCAAACTTAATTGCGTATAGTGATAACTAAATTGATTCCAATCGGAGCAATAGGCGGGTGGTGTTTATGTTTATGCAAACCAACAAGGATGTGATGGAGATCGAATATACTACGATGGCTGTTCATTGATCTGTCTTAATGGTAAACTCATTTGTCAAGGCTCCCAGTTTTCTTTACAAGACATCGAAGTGCTGGTGACCACCGTCGACATTGAAAGTATTCACACTCATCGAGTTGGTAAAAATAGTCGCAATCAACAAGCTGCTATGAATCATACTCATAAAGACTGCTACGAACGCGTTCATGTCGCTGCTGATCTCACTAGACATCTTGCACCTATTGTTGTTGGAAAGCCCGTTCCTGTCAAGTATCATACACCTGAGGAAGAAATCGCGTAAGCACATGTATCAAAGCTTCAAATTACCTTGAATGTAATTTTTTTGTTCGATTAATTTTATTCTTTTATCTAGACTTGGTCCTGCTTGCTGGCTTTGGGATTACTTGAGGCGTAGTGGAATGAAAGGATATTTCGTCCCACTCAGTGGAGGTATTGATAGTTGTGCGACTGCAGTACTTGTTTATTCAATGTGCTTATTAGTCTCAAAGGAAGCTAGATTAGGAAGTAAGATTAAAATTAGTTTCAATTGATAATTCTTACTCAAAAACAAATAGGGTATTTATGCAAACAACTGATTAGATCAACAGGTCATTGAGGATGCTGCTCGAATTACTGGTGGAGGTCCAGATTATGTTCCGCTCGACCCACGAGAATTTTGTAACAAAATTTTTCACACTTGTTACATGGGCACCGAGAATTCTAGTCCAGAAACTCGGAAACGTGCCAAGGATTTAGCTGGTTCAATCGGATCGTAAACTTTACATTCTCTTGAAATTAAATGTGGGATTGATTGTAAAATGACTTTTTTTGTTCTTTTTTTTTTTGGGGGGGGGGGGGGGGGGAGATACCACACTGATTTAAATATGGACACCGTGGTTGTTTCAATCCGCACCTTATTTGCTGTAACTACTGGTCGCACTCCCTTGTTTAAGCTTCACGGTGGATCTCAGGCTGAGAATTTGGCGCTTCAAAATATCCAAGTAAATTTCCTTCTTTATTTTCAACGTGATAATAAATTTATAGATGATGGAAGTAATTTCCTTTTTTCCTTGTATAGGCACGTTTGAGGATGCTATTAAGCTATATGTTTGCACAATTGTCCCCTTGGGTCAGGGGCAAAAATGGTGGTCTTTTGGTTCTGGGTAGCGCCAATGTAGATGAAAGGTAAATTACCAAGACTCACGCGCCAATTGCTTTCATTTGGGAGAGATCAATTTGAGGTGTTATACTGATCATGCATGAGTATCAAGTTTACGAGGTTACATGACCAAATATGATTGCTCGAGTGCAGATATTAATCCGATCGGTGGAATCAGTAAAACTGACCTCAAGCGTTTTATAGCCTACTCACGCACAAAGTTTGATTTACCTGTATTGGACCAGTGAGTCAACCTGAGGAACATTTTATTCTTTATCTATCTAATTTCAATCAATGCTCTGATCTTTCAAAACTTAAATAAAATCGATAGTTTCTTGACCGCTGTTCCGACTGCTGAATTAGAGCCAATCACGAATGAGTACGTACAAGCCGATGAAGTAAGTTAGAACGTCAAACTTTTGCATGTTTCTAATTTCTTTCAAACGTTTATAAATTCAACATTGAATCTAATCAAGTTTTGACTAGGTGGACATGGGCATGACTTATGACGAGTTATCGATTTACGGTCGATTGAGGAAGGTTGAAAAATGTGGACCTTACAGCATGTTTAGAAGGTTGATGCAAGATTGGGGCTTGCTCTTAAGTCCTACTGAGGTCAGAAGTTTCTCTGAATAACTAAAAATTTTGCAATATGATGGAAAAAATAATGTTGAGATGAAATTTAATCATGGATTGTTTTCACAATAAAATAAATTAGATTGCTGATAAAGTGAAGCACTTCTTCTTCGAGTATGCTAAGAATCGACATAAGATGACCACACTCACACCGAGCTATCATGCTGAGTCATATTCTCCTGGTAAATCTCCATCATTATCGCTATTTGGCTACTGACCCACTCAACAAAGCTGATTGAAATTTCTAAACACTTTCTAACTATTATCACTCAGACGACAATCGGTTTGATTTGAGACCTTTCCTTTATCCTGTTAACTTCCTTTGGCAGTTTCGAAAGATCAATGAAGCAGCTGAAGCCCTGCCTGATGAAAGTTTAAAATTAAAATCAAAAGTCGAATGATTCTTCATTATATAACCGCTGTGGTAGTTATTTGAGGATCCAATAACATTTCTTACTTTTCACCCTCACGCAGGTACAACTGCCTAGTTTTTATTTCATAGATGGATTTTACACCTCATGTGAACCCTAGTCACTCACCAGAAGCATATCTTAAAGCTCACCAGTTTATTCAAGAAAGAGGATTTAATGTTGAGATTCATTTGTATGCTTCATTTCTTGTTCTTTTTCCTGTGACATCTGTGGCAAAGTGGTAGTGGTAATATTTTTTCCTCACCTGACCACTTCCAGGTACACATCTTTCTTTCTCTCTGTTTGTCCTCTTTCTTTTTCTGGCTCATTCTCTAGTGCTCAGTCAATGAAATGATCTCCAGTGTTCATCTCATCAGGTTATGAGACACATTGCACTCATTGATACTCACTAGATTTTTTCTTTAACATGAGTAAACCTGGAGTGGTCAAAAATTAGTGCGCTCATTTCTGCCTTACATACTTTTCCATACTTTGATTTCACAGTTTTGGGTACAATAGAAAAGTATGGATAGATTTGTATTGGCTTCAGAGATACCTCCTATAGCTGCTACATACCTTTGCATACTTTTTTGTAGTTGTGAAAAGCCTCAAATAAAACTATGGAAAAGTAAGAAAGTCAGAAATGAACACAACTAATGTCCATACTGTGCTGAAAGTCACTGGGATCAAGCAGCTGAAAGCAACGGGTCAAAACTCAAGCTACATAGGCTGGAACTTTGTTGTTGAGCTTCACCTTGAATCAACAGAAGTTGGCCATTTCCTCATGTCTCTTGAAGGTTTTCCTGGGCAACTGGGCCCAAGATATCATTGCCATCTGCTTGATTATCTCTACCACTGGGGATTCTCTCCAAAAGGCCCATCAAGACAGCTCAGCTGGTGGTGCCATGTGGTGAAGTTCTTGTTACTGAAACCACCTGGTTATAATGGTCAACACCTTTTTTCCCTCACTCAAGCGTCAGCCTAATCTGTCTAAACTCAGTTTATTTCATCAATTGTTTTTCTCATCACTACTCCACACTACTCCACTCATCTCCCAGCCTCTTACAGTTTAGTGTTCTTCCTTTGACAACTGCTCCAGTAAGAAAATCACACAGAATTAATTCAAAAGAAGCTATCAACTCATTCTTTTGAAAAGAGTAAGCTACCACAACTGCATCTGGAATGTCTACTAGAATCATCTCTTCTTGAAATCACTGATGTAAATACTCAATTTTCAAAGGATGAAACCACATTCTCCATGAACTTTCTTTTTTCATGGGATCAAGACGATTAAAGTCAATACACACTCCTTCAGTAGCCTTAATGTCTCTCCTCATAAGAATAAAATAGCATTAAGAATTTGTATTTTATTCATATTCATCTTTATTCTTTTTCTTGCAAAAGAACAAAAAAACTTGTGTGCCTTTTGTTATCATGAAAAAAAAAAACCTATCACCATTCTCATGCTAAATTTTACTCTCCAAATTAATGCCTGTTCAGTTTTTTATTTAAAATTTAATCTTTGATTCAAGGTACCCATTATTCATTTCTTGAAGTTGTTTACTTCTTTCCTGATTTCATTCTGCTTAGTTCTGGTTCTTTCTGAAATTCTATAACCTAGCTTCAACAAAATTTACAGTCCAAACACTAACCTTTTGCATGTAAAATCAAATCTAATCAACCAGAACACCTTCATTCAATTTCAATTGACATGGCATAAAACAAGATTTTCACACTTTTTTTAAAAAACAGAAATCAACCTGATTCCACTACTTACCAATTAAAATCTCTGTGCCTGGAGAAATAGGGTCAAAACTGGCTTGGCATGCAAGGTCTTAAGGAAATCCTAATGAGCAACATGGAGGAATTCTCCAACATTGAAAACATTCAAATTTGGTTAGTAATTGTCAAAATATAGGCAACTAAAAGCAAAATCAATAAATGCCTTGCTTCTTTATTTTGTTCGAATTTATTATTATTTTTATAATGAATAAAGTTATAATAGTTAAGGATAATTATAATATAATGCTAATTTTTAATTAATTGAATTATAAAATTTATTTAGATGATTTAATATATTTATGTACGAATAATATTTCTTTTTAATATTTATTAATGTTTTGATTTTAATGATTGATGATGAAAAAATGATGAAAAAATGAAATTGATTCAAGAATGAAAAATGATTAAAATTGAAATTTTTATTTCATTCTCTTTATATTTGACGTCATTCAAATTTTGATTTATCGTTCAATCTAAAAAAAAAAATAATCAATGCATGTGAAATTAGTTATCTGATTTCACATTCATTATTTATATTTATATTTTTAACT
>KN361372.1:2498-21159 GCA_000785685.1 Uromyces viciae-fabae
AAGATGAAATAAAGTAAGGAAAAGATAAAAACCTTAAAAGGACAAGTTCCAGATAATAAAGTAGACTGAGTGAATTGTTTGCTCTGATTAAAAAAAAAACTAATATTAAGATGAATAAATTTGAGTGTGAGTGAATGAGAATAAGTCTGAATGAAGTAAAAGTAAAATAAGAAATA
The DNA here is from genome assembly GCA_000785685.1 of Uromyces viciae-fabae. Taxonomy (NCBI): domain Eukaryota; kingdom Fungi; phylum Basidiomycota; class Pucciniomycetes; order Pucciniales; family Pucciniaceae; genus Uromyces; species Uromyces viciae-fabae. Next base: position 2,675 of record KN361372.1, read on the forward strand.
AAATAAAAATAGAAATAGAAATAGAAATAAGAAGTAAAAATAAGATACCAAAGATGAACTGTGATTTTGATTAGAAAATATTTTCCAACTTGAATAAAGATAAAGTGATCTGAAAGAGACTAAAAAGAAATTATTTATGAGTTGAGGTTTCTGTTTTTTTATGTTTTGATTTTAATGTTTTGAGTTTAAGAGATAAATACCAATGTCTTCAATTTCAGCTTGTTTGGTCTTCTTATGATTGTTCTTAAATCAGAAATAGAAGATGAAAAAAAATATATATATAAAAAATAAAAAAAAACTACGTGTATAGACCCAGAAAAAAAACTGACAAGCCCCCTGGCTTTGAACTTAGAAAATAATCTAAAGTAAAAAAAAAAATAAAAAAAACTACGTGTATAGACCCAGAAAAAAAACTGACAAGCCCCCTGGCTTTGAACTTAGAAAATAATCTAAAGTAAAAAATGACTATGTTAACAAATAGTAATAAAATTTTAAAAAAATAATCAAATCAAAAAATAATTATAATAATAACAAAATAATAAAATTATATATAATAAAAGAAATCACAAGTCCTCCAACACATCCGCAATATACTGGGTCTTTGCCTCCCAGACCTTCCTCAAGTTATTTTGGATTTCCTTTGCCTTTGCCCTTTTGCTCACCGGTAGCAACTGAATCAGTTCCGCCATTGCACTCGCAGTCTTGACCTCTATCTGCGACATGGTCGCCAAAATCGTTCCTTTTAAGTGTTTGGCTTTGTCAATTCCCTCGGCCTCGACCTCCCAAACCTTCCTCCTTTCCTCCCCCTTATTCAGATTTTAATTTAGAAAAAGACTAAAGGTGATTTAATTTCAGCAGAAGGAAAAGATAAAGAAAAGAAAAATAAGAATAACAAAAAATAAGATGATACCTAAAGGACGGAAGTTTAAGATAAAGAAACTCTGAGATGGTGACAGGATTAAAAACAATGATACAGAGAACCTAGGAAAAAAAATCAAATAATATGGTGAGTATAAAAGAAATAAAAAATAATAGAACATAAGATAAAATAAAAACAGTACCACTAAGTGAGACTCCAAGACTAGGGTGATCTTCAGATGATTAAGATAGAGAAGATGAAGATAAAGGAAAAATTAAAGCGGAGTTGATTGAGAATTGATGATGTGGAAGGGGGTTTGATGAATAGAAAGGAAACCACTGAGATTTGACAAATAATAAAAATAAAATCAAAATAAAAAATAAAATAAAAATAAATATAAAATGTTTAATTTTTAAATCTTGACACCCCTTACTCCTCAAACTCGCCAACGCCTTTGTTTTCCTTTCCTTCCCTTTTTTCCTTTTCTCTTCCGCCACCACTTCTTCTTCCTCCTTGAGGTCCTCCTCCTCCACTTCGACTTCCTCCTTTTCCGCGCTCCATTGCTTCCACCTCCACCTCAATTTCAACCCCTTCGAAATCCAATTCTCCTTCGGCATTGGGATCTTCTGATTCGGCCTCTTCTGGATCGAGTACTTTTCCCGGCTCCACAGTTTCTTCTCGCAGCTCATCAACCTCTTCCGGATGATCAAAGCTTAGGATGATCGCCCTTGAAGATTTCGACTTCTTGGCAATTGGTGCCTCTTAGTCGACATCTCCTCGAACTCTCTTCTTTAAAATCCTGCTCGGGCTATCTTCTTTCAGTTCATCCCCCTCGCTTGAACTATCAATAGCTAAAAAAAAAAAACCTTTTCTTTTTCTTTTCCTTTTTTCTCTTATACTCACCGGCAACCTGTTCATCTGTGCCATCTCCATCAACCCAACGGGCCACAGCCCTTCTACCTTTTGGCTCCAAGGGATTGCTTTCCGGCTCCACCGTGGATCGGGTCGATTCATCTTCATGATCGAAGGGTTGATCTTGCACTACCCCAGTCTTGGGATTTGCATAGACATAACTCTGAAGGCAAAGAATAGTTTGTGCTGGAAACTTAATGATTTCATTGAATGAAGAAAAAAGGAACATAAGAAAGGTACAAGCTTATATAGTAGACATGTACAGGCATAGCATACCAGCGAAGATATGAAAATAAGGCTGAGGCTTCATGGTTACAGGTTGGCTTGGTTGAACATGGCGTTCGCAACACGTTTGAGTAGAAGGGGTGATCTTGAGATGAGTGACCTAGTGACAAGGGTGATTAACAAATGACAGAATAAATCTGAATGAAGTAAAAATGAAATAAGAAATAAAAATAAAATAGAAATGAGAAGTGAAAAATAAGATACCAAAGATGATCTGTGATTTTGATTAAAAAATATTTCCCAACTTGAATAAAGATAAAATGATCTGAAAGAGACTAAAGAAAAAAATGTTTATGAGTTGAGGTTTCTGTTTTTTATGTTTTGATTTTAATTTTTTGAGTTTAAGAGATAAATACCAATGTCTTCAATTTCAGCTTGCTTGGTCTTCTTATGATCGTTCTTAAATCAGAAATAGAAGATGAAAAGAAAGAAAAAAAATAAAAATAATAAAGATGCTACGTGTATAGACCCAGAAAAAAAACTGAGAAGCCCCCTGGCTTCGAACTTAGAAAATAATCTAAAGTAAAAAAATAAAGATGACTATGTTAACAGTGATGACGTGACCGGATGAGGTTGGTGAAGTGTCAGGGCATCAGTTGAAGTTGATGTGGCCGGATTAGGTAAGTGCGAGATGTTGCCAAGCATTGAGTGCGAGTGTGAAAGCGAGCGGCTGGAAGAAGTGAGCCGAGATGCCGGATGAGGTAACTGAAGTATGCATAGGGCTTTGGCGGCTGAGTAAAGCGCTGGATATATTTACAGTTACAGTAGGTGTTGAAATTTGTTTGGCTTAGCTGGGTTTGGAAGATGTTCAGAGTGATTGCTGAGATAAAGTTGAGTTGGTCGTATTACAAATACCTCCTTCTATTTTATTTTATTTATACAAGAAAAAACATAAAGGAAACCCCTACAAACCCTCTAGAAGAGACATCACCTATACTCATGTATATGTATTAAAATACATTACACACATACTGACAATACTTTCAAATGACGCGGGAGAGTACATAATCACTCCCCTAGACAAATGACAAGGAGCTCAGTTGGCTTATGTAACCCAACTGACAGGTCCCGCGGGCCCTGAAGGGCCAAAACTGCTTTATTTGAAATGGCAGACAATACAAAGTAAAAATACTCCCACAGGCCTTTGAAAAATAGAAGTGCCATGGAAATATTCCACACTAAAGAAACTTCTATTTTCCTTAATAAACAAGATAGTTTTACCTTGAGGAAAAATAGAAATAACAGTGAGAAAAAAAAATCAATATGAAAAGTTTTTTTTAAAACATCAATTAATTAGGAGAAATGACATATTTAGTTCAAAAAATCATACCTCCGTCATTTTAATTGATAAAAATAAATAAAAATCACATAGATCATCCTTGGAAGACATATTTCCAAGGATAAATCCCTCGAGTACAGATCATGTACCATCATCTTTTCACATTCCCCACAGAATTGATCAGTTACCTGCATAATGCAGCCTTACATTCTGTGGGACACTTACATACTATTAAGAGCACCCCAAGAGGACTGAAAATAATATAAATAGAGCTCTCATTTCTTTCTCCTCATTCCCCATCATCACTTTACCCAGCTATACACAGTTACATACCTATACCTGATAGTATCAGTCACTTTTTAGCTTATAAAGGCAAAGATCACTCCCAACTGCGCCCCAGGATCCCCTTCAGAACTCCTCCAGTGCCTTCCCCACTCAACCAGGCCAACAGGATCCCCTTCAGAACTCCTATTTGAAGCCCCTTTCCTTCAGGTAAGTCTCTGGGTCCCTAAAAACAGCCCAGATACCTTTATCTACTACCACAACGTGGTGACATTGGGTTAACAGCCGTGAAACATTCAGGCCCCAACACTAGGGTTTAAACTACACCAAGAGCGTGCTCTTGGACCCTATTATACTCAGATGGTTAAACAACCCCAGCTAGGCTGGCCCCTCTGTTTAAATGTATAATTTAAAACCAAACCAACTCAAAAAATAGCTTTACACTATTATTTACTTCTTGCAGCTTGTGTAGCTAAAGGGTATATAGTCCCTGGCATCACAGAGTCTGACACCACCGGTGAATCAGTGTAGTCCAACCATTGGCTGGACTACAGATGGTTACTGCTTGGTCAACAGCCCACCCCAATGTTGATCCAGGAGGTGGATATGCAAGGGGGGCAAACCGATTCTGCCAAATGGTAGAATCGGTTTGCCCCACCGCTTGAGTAGCGAACCAGGCTAACTGAGCTATCAGTTAACCTGGTCGTTGAACCAGCCATCATCACTCAACTGTGACAAGGGCTGGCTCAAAGACCTGGTTAACTGATTGTTGAAGCACTGCTGGCTCTGGTATTGATTAAAAAATACAAAAAACTCAAATTGAAGTTTTGTTTTTCCCTTTATCAAATTTAGTTTTCTTTTTCTCAGTCAAAATTTCTTCTTCTTAAAAGTATACTTCATTATCTAAAGAAATCACACCATTTATCTCAAATCAATCCTGCAATATAATCAAGTCAACCAATTGTATTTTGCTAACCAATAACAGCTTCTCGGGTATCCATCTTTTCTGTTTCAACTCAATCTGATCACCAGTTGCTGACCAATACTTAATTCTTTTTCTTAATTCTTTTATTTCCTCTTTATTTCCAAGTTACCTACTCAGTTTTTACTCACTTGAATATTCAAGATATTGCTGATACTCAATATTCATCAAGTATTGCTTGCTGTGAGATCCTTATTCAAATGCTTCAACTCCGTTCTTTTACCAAAAAACATCTTAAAAATAAAATAAAAAATTTCTCCAGATCATCAGACCACACCCCTCTTAAAAATTAAGGTATCTTCTCCCTTTCAGGCCTCCGTTCTAAATGCCTTCTGATTAGAAAGACCATACTGGCTGAGCAAAAATCACACTTTCTATGTCACTTATAGATCAGTGGCAACTGTTAGCAATAGCCTCAATAAAAAATAAATATTAATTTTATTTTTTATTTTATTTATTTTATTTTATTTTTATTTTATTTTTTAATAATTTTATTTTCAAATTATTTATTTTATTTTATTTTAGTATTTTTATTTATTTATTTTTTGAAATAAAAAATAATTATTTATTTATTTAGGGGATTGTTTTTCGCACCGCCCAAAACCTGTTGCGCACCCCCTTTTGACGTCAGGAGGCCGTCAAGCGCTTTTTAAATTTTTTAAATATCTTTTAAAGATACTTCTAGGTGTCCTAGAGTAACCAAACTTTTTTCCCAGCATCCTGAGCACCCCTCCTTCATCTTCTGAGCTTTTTAGCTCCAACAAAGAAATTGAAGTACCGTAAAACGTACTTTTTTTGCTTCCCCGTAGACAATATTTTCATCCCATATTCCAATAAGGTTGAAATACATGTGATAAATTTTTCAGGCCATATTTCCCGCATCAACCATTTTTTTTGATTTTTTTTTTTGATTTTGTGCACTCCCTAAATATGGAGTATTTCAATTTCCTTGTTGGAGCTAAAAAGCTCAGAAGATGAAGGAGGGGTACTCAGGATGCTGGGAAAAAAGTTTGGTTACTCTAGGACACCTAGAAGTATCTTTAAAAGATATTTAAAAAATTTAAAAAGCGCTTGACGGCCTCCTGACGTCAAAATATTTATAAATTTTTTGGCTCAGGATTGTGAGAATCGACATAGTGGTTGAATGAGTGGGCCCATTGTGCATCATTGCACCGTGGCTCTTTGTGTTGCAAATGAAGCTTGGTAAGATGCTGGGGTGGTGGGCAAACCCGCAGCACCGTGCAGTTTACCAACCGGGTGGCCCGAGCAGCACGATAAACTTGGTGCCACCATGCTGCCGGTGCTTGGGTTAAACAGCGGTAAACCACCCGTGCTGCACCACGGGTGGTTTACGTTGGGATGACCCCGGTGTGTAGCTGTGACAAATGCAGGTAGCCCCCCGGAGAGGCTGACATGTATTGTAACGGGACTCATGTGTCCTGTTAGCAATACGTGACAGTGTAACCCGATTGCCCTGTGTGGGATTTGCGCGAGGTGTCTTATCGAGGGGTTTGTGTTCAGCTAGCATAAACTCTACTCGGGTAACTAGTCTGCTAAAAAAGAGTAAACATAAAATCCCTTTACCATATCTCCCCTTGTAGTATGGAATGTGGCCATCATCCGGTCAGCGGTTCAAATTATCAATCGATCACTTTTCCCAAACTACTCGGCAATATTCGCTTCATTCATGTCAACCTGTATATCTCTCTACTGAAAACGCAATTTTCGTCTCTTGCATCGCTATCATTTGCCCATTTCTGGTGAGCCAAAAAGTATTCAAAAATAAGAAACCCGAAAAGTAGCAGATCAACTTTTTTTTGTTTCCAATGAGAACGATTTTCTTCAAAAAAAATTAATGATTTTTTTATCTTAAAAAATTAGGTTTGGCCTTCATTAGCTGCTTTTGCATTATTAACCTTGACAATAGTATGGGTCTACAGAAAGCTTACAACAGTACTTTCAGGTGAGCCAAATAGCTAAGTTTTTTGACACAAATAACGCAAATGAAGCCAGACAAGAACCTCGATTGATGAAGAAACAATGAAAAATTGTTATATGTGCTTGCATTTCAGAAAGTGTTTTAATTTTAGGTCCATTAGGGATTCAAATCAGTTCCACAAACTTAATCAGAGTGACGCGTCGATTCATAGCTCGTCAAGATATCGTTCAGGCTGTAATTCACGAAGCTATCGATGGTTGGAATGTCACTTTTTATCTTGCCTTGATCATTGAACCTGACAATGCGGACATGTCCACCGTTCAAATTTTTGCAGTGAGTTTTACGTTTCCAATGAGCTCCCTCCCTTGAGACTCTAGGCCAGATTATCTATGTACTTTGAACAATCAAATCAATTCCTTCTTTTGTCCGGTTTTTTCTTCTCTCACTCTCTTTCACCTCCAGAATCTGCGACCCCAATTGACTCATTTTATTACAGTTTGGAAAAGTATCAGAGAAATCTTATTCGAAGATCAAAGACAATGCATAATATGAACTTTTTTTTACAAGTGTTTTATGCTTTATTGTGTGAAAAACAGTTAATATCTATCAATTTCATCACCATTTAATTAATTCTTTCACTCAATAGCGTTTTCGTTTATTTTTCTCTCTTTCTCTCTATACTTGACCTATCTGTGCCAAGAAAAAATTACTGGTAGTTTACTCATGCACATTATTCTTGAAATCTCGTTTGGAAGAACTACCAAAGCAAGAGATATTTTAATTCTGTTGAACAAGTAATTATCAAATATTTAATATTTACTCCTGGGTGTGGGAACTTCAAATCTGAAGCTCACAAATAAAAATTCATCTTTAAAATAAATCACTCAAGTTAGTTATGATATTATAATTTTTCTTCTTTCTAAATTTATAATCAACTCAAGCTTCAGAACTCAACCTCAACCAAACTCGAATTACCAGCAACAAGTGCTGTACTTCTGGGTATTTAAATTCTTGATTCAACACTCAGATAAAATCAACATTCAAAACTTATCTTTTATTTTCTATTTTCTCAATTTCATTCAAAAAAAACAGAAACATTAAAAAGATTGTGAGTCAAAAATTAAAAACAAACTGTCTCTAGAATCATCTAGTCCTTGTCTTAGTAAGAATACTACTCCAATCAGTTATCCAAATCATTTTCTAACAAAACTTCTAACATTTTCTATTTTAGTTCTATGTCTCTTCATAAACTATAAAGTTGTTCTTAAATAAACTGATAAAGATAAAAAGTCTTCTATTACCTGTTTGTTATTTTTTATTCTTTCTCACGTTTCCATTATCATAAAAATGACTTGTCTTAACCTTTATTTGTGTCTTGAAATTTAAAGCTTGGTCTTTGGCTTATAGTCATAAAATCATCAAATTCAAAGATACTGGTTGGATTAATTGGCCACCTACCAAGCCAACACATGCAAATTTGGGCAATAAAATGATTTGCTGGTACGCATATACAGTGGGCCATCAAAAGCTTCTGAGGAATGCAAGCATGATATGAAAAGCCAAGCTCAGAGGGCAGAAGATTTGACTCTGAGTCATGGAAGAGGGCACAAGATTTGATTCTGAGTCATGGGCCCCCAAAGGCTGGTTGTTGGAAATCTAGTTGACTGAAGATTAAATATTTCAAAAATAAATCTTATAACTATTTAAAATGGGGTGAGCAAAATTCACAATACATATTTTGCAAGAATTTCTTGTAAAATGTATGTATTGTGTATTGTAAAATTACATTCAATATACTGCAAGGTATAATTTTACAATAAGGGTAGTCAAAGTTGATATCCAGATTTTGGCATATCTCAATAAGATGAAATACATAAAATCATAACTATATGATTTTAAGCACCCCCAGGCAAAGTTGAAAAGGGACTAAGTTACATAATCGGACTTTGCATATGCACTACAAAATCTGTTTTAAGATTTCATTTTATGGAGATATGCCAAAATCTGCATATCAACTTTGACTACCCTAAATACTTCACCCAAAGACATGTGTTGTAAGCATATATTCTGCATCATATGTATTGTAAAATTAATTACTTGCCTCACATGTGGAAAGTTTACATTGCATGTATTACAAAACTTGTACACATGTATTGTAATTTGTAAGATTTTTGTTTAATTTATTTTGAAGATTTTATTTCTGGAAGCAATGACTCAGATAAAAAACAAGTTAGATTTTAATAAAGAAATTTGAGAAACATTTTTATTTTTAAGAGAAAAGAAAAGAAAAGAGATGAAAGACAAACTCAATGATGAGAAAAGGTGGATTATAGAAGTGCTTTTTAATATATTGAGGAGATACAAGTTATAACAATTTGATTTGAGTTGAGGCACTAAGTTTGTTAAAGATTAGTTGATTGAATTGTTTTTTTTTAATATTTGAAGAGAAAGAGAGATCTCACCAAGAACACAGTTGATTTAAGAACATGATAATTGGATTGAAATTAAGAAATTAAGAAAAAAAAAAAAAAAAAAAAAAGATTGAGAAAGGTTGATTTTAAGAGTTTGGTTGAATTGAATTGAGTTGACAATTGAGTATGTCGGTTGATTGAGTGATTGAGTTTTTAATTGGAATTTTTTATCTTATTATTATTTAAAAGAATATTTTTGATTTAGTTGTTTATTCACGGTGTAATCTGTGACATGACTGTGAAAGTTGATAAATTGCAATAAATGTTTTACATAATTTTCCTGGGAGGAACCACAAACTTTAAATATGCAAAACATCATGTTCACAATGCATTATCTCATGCAACACATGCAGCATAAAATTACATGGGTCCAAGTACCAAATACAAATTTACAAGTCATGTTACCTCTTCCCTCTGCCCCACTTCCCTCTGTCCCACTTTCTTCAACCACCATCTCCTTCCTCCCTAATTAGTTTTCACCCAATTCTCCTCCCCATGGCTATTTCAGTGGACGAGTTCAGTTACACCAGCACCAAATCTGAATTGGAAAAACTACCTTTGCCCCAGGGTGCAAGATCAATACCAGCCCCACAAATCAGGCACTCTTAGCTCAGACGCAGTATTCAAAATGCCATCACAACCACAACCCAAAGGAGGCAAAGCCCAGAGTGAGGAAGCAGATAGGAACGAACACTAGGGGAAAGAATGGTTTATCCCCAACATGAAAAACCCCCACAAACCACACATTGACCATGAGTGCAAGCTAAATTGGCAGGGATATCCAATCTAACCCAATGGGAAGACCACTTTCTCCTGGAAGCTGGGAAACAATATTGTCAATATTGATACCACTTCCTTCAGGAGGAGGACCACAATCAACATATGAGCCAACAGAAAGTGGAAGGTGACTTGCTTCCACTCCCTTGGAGTCCCCCATTGTGATCATCCGCAATGCAAGTGGGAAGGTTCCCCACAAACTGAAACAGGGTTTCCAGGAGGGTTTTACTGAAGCAGTGCACATTGTAAGAATTTCCGCTTCTCTACTTAAGATGTCAACTCAATGTCACAAGTCCTTAAGCAAAAATTAATTTCAAACTCAAAATTAAAATAAAAATAAATTCAAGAACTTAAATTCAACTCATCAAACCTCGACTCAAATCAACTCTACTCAACACTTCAAATATCTCTATTCCTTTTTCTTTCTTTTCATTTCTTCATTTCTTTCTTTTTCTATTCTTTTAATCTTCTTTAAACTTCATCAACTTGTCCCTCGTGCTATTGGTGAGATCTGATTTCTTCTTCACAATCCAAATCAATTAAAAATAAACTAATTAAAAATAAAACTTAGTCTTTAATCAAAATCAATCAAATCATCAATCTATCCAAAAACCTCATAAGTCTTTCAATCAAATATTGGCAGAATGGAGGAAGAAAACGAATAAATCAGCTAATTTCTCTTCCTCCAATGTTGCTCACTATTACTCGTTTATATCGCTCTTATCCAACCATCTCAAACTTGATCATAGTCTTATCTTAGATAGCGGCACATCCATGCATATTTTTAACTCTCCTAAATACTTCATAGATCTAATCTCAACAGAAAAAGAATGTATAAAAACGGGAAAGGAAGGGGCCTCAATGACTATCAAGGGTAAAGGCAAGGTTGTCTCATACTGGAACAATATAGCAATTGAAGTTGGCAACTGTTTCTACGTTCCCAAAATAGTCGTCAATCTCATCAGTCCAGGAGCCTTAATAAACCAAGGATGTAAACTAAAATCCGAAAATAATCTCCTTTCCATCATCAAAGACGAAAATGTTATTTTCCGAGGAAAAATCTCAAACAATCTGTTTAAAATTGAAAAACCAACAAATGTTGGATCGATTGATCAGAAAGCTTATCAAACATCTCTGGTAGACTTACATAAATCACTTGGTCATGCTAGTCTTGAAAGAATCAGAAACTTAATTCCATCGTCAATATCAAGGACTGAAATTGAATCTTTTGAATGTGAAGACTGCTAGTTTTTAAAAATGACGAAGCAACCCTTCAAGAACAAATCATCAAATACTGCGAAAGTATTCAAGCAGATTCATCTTGACTTGATGGGTCCCATTCATCCAATGTCCAAGAGGGACATCACCATTACATTGGTCATACGACCAACTCAAATTTATCTCAGCAGTCACGCTGAACATCTTCCAAACCCGGCCAAAGCCAAACAAAGTTCAACGTCTACTATAACTGTAAATATATCTGGTGCTTTCCTCAGTCAACAAATCCTTATGCATACTTTGGTTACCTCTTTCGGCATCTCGGCTCACTCTTCCGGCCGCTCTCTTTTGCACTCGCACTCAACGCTTGACAACATCTTGCACTTACCTAATCCGGCCACATCAACTTTGACTGATGCCCTGAGACTTCACCAACCTCATCCGGTCACGCCATCACCCTTGTCACCAGGTCACTGGTCTCAGGATCAACCCTTCTACTTGAAATGTGTTGCGTACACCATGTGCAACCTAGCCAACTTGTAACCACGAAGCCTTGCCCTTCCTTTCATATCTTCGCTCGTATGCTATGCCTGTACATGTCTACTATATAAGCTTGTACCTTTCTTATGTTCCTATTTTTCTTCATTCAATAAAATCATTAAGTTTCCAGCACAAACTATTCTTTGCCTTCAAAGTTCTATTTGAGTGAGAACCACCTTTAGATTAAATTCTTAGGACTTCAATCTAAGTCACTCAGTTCCAGCTCGCAGTTAAATTTCCACTTCGAGCAAGCAGCCTACAGCTGTGGTCCTAATTCTCTTTCCATATTCACCTAGTGCCCACCCGCTTGCCTACACCAAGCACCGTGTGACACTCTGGTTGATCACTTTTCAGGATATGTCAATGGATTTCCTCTCGCTTCTAAAGATCAGACAAGTGAAGTTTTAATTCATTTACTTAATCAAGAAAAAGTTTGTCTTGGTTATTATCCGCTACGGTTTTGCTCAGACAGAGGTGGTGAGTTCTGCTCACACTATCTTGAAGACTTCTTTAAATTAAATCACATACAACATCTTGCGTCTGAACTGTTAAGTTTTGGAAACTAAAGTAGAGTTTTGATTTCAGCAAGAAGAAGAAATAAAAATAAGAAAAAGAAAAATAATGCAGAAAACATGAAATAAGAAAAATAACTAAAGGACAGTTTTCTAGACAAAAATGCGCTGAAGATAATAAAGATAAAAATCAGGAAGATACAGAGACAACTGTAATAACATAAGGTTAGTGATTTAGAATAAGAATAATCAGAATAAAATTGAAGGAAAAAATAAAGAAATACCAAGTAAGACTGAGGCTCCAGATAAGATGGTGATCTTTGGTGTGAGATGAATAAGATAGACAAAGATGAAGGAAAAATAAAAAGGAAAGAAAATGATGATGTGGAAAGGGGTGAAGATAAAATAGGCCCCCTGGCAGATTCAAGCTGGAAAATTGAACTTAGAAAATTAACATGAACCCTATCACCCGGAACACAACAGGAGAGCTGAAAGGGCTAATAGAACTATAGCTGAATCAGTACGTTCTACGATTCGCTCTTCAAAAGTGCCAAAGAATTATTGGCGCGAGATCCTAAATCCGTGTTGCCTTGCTCTAAATCTTATACCTAACAAGAGGGACAACATATCGCCCTATGAAGTCATTCAAAACAAAAATTTACCATTAACTTACTTGAAGCCTGTAGGCATCAAAACAATCTATCTCAATTTAACGTCAAAAACTCGTGGAAAGTTCGACGAAAAAGGACTCGAAGGAAGGTTAATTGGGTTCAATCCTAACTTTCTTTCCTATCGCATTCTTCTCTCCAATGGAGAAATCATTTCATCCAAGTACGTTAAGTTACTAAATAAAATAGAAGATTTAGAAAAAGAAGAAAATTTTGATCTAGAAATAACAACTCAAAGTAACTGAAGTAAATCAAACATCAATTCATCTCAAGAAAATCATGATGAAAATCATGAGATTCCCCCTCCTGGTAATGAAGTTCAAAATCTGGAAGAATCAAGCAAATCAGAAGAAAACTCCGCCAAATCAGCTGAATCAGAATCAGAGATTGTTGAACAATTGACTAATGAAACTACGCAACGAACGCTAAGAGATCAAACACAAATCAAAAGACCCTCTAGATTCAATGATTATGTCCAAACACACTATACGGGCTTTCATCACTATTACGAACCGCGAAATTTTAAATCTGCGATGAACTGCTCAGAAAGAAATAAGTGGCTCAAAGCCGTCAAAATAGAATTACAGTCTATCGAGGATCAAAACGTTTGGGAAGAATCAAACAATGAACCGATAAACCCTCTGAAAACCACGTGGGTTTTCCGAATGAAGGATAATTGTCACGGTGACCCCCTTAAGTTTAAGGCAAGGCTCTGTGTACAAGGCTTTAATCAAATTTTTGGATTGGACTACGACAAGAGTTTTTCTCCAACGGGCAAAGTCACAACACTCAGGATGTTCTTGCTTCATTCACTAAATCAAAAACTGGAATTAACACAATACAATGTCAAAGGTGTGTTTCTTCACTCGTCAATTACTGAAAACGTAGTCATACTTACACCTGAAGGTTCCGAAAGGAAATCAAAATATCTTAAATTAAAAAAATCCTTGTATGGATTGAAACAAGCTCCCAAGAATTGGTACGAACTGCTTACCTCTTGGTTTAAAACTCAAAATTTCCATGAATCTTCTTGTGATCCTTGTCTTTTTCTCTCAAATACCTCAAATGACGCAATTTTCTTTCATGTTGACGATCTCTTAGTGGCATCTAATTCGCAAGATTTCAAGATAAATTTTCTGAACAAATTCAAAAACTCAGTGTGTCACAAACCTAATGCGATCCTAGGGATGCTTTTCGAACAAGATAATACCACAATTTATCTATCTCAGCCAAAGCACATAAATCATGGACTGGAAGAGTGAGGTCTGAGTGACGCAAAAACATCTGAAACTCCATTGACACCAGGTGTGAAATTAACTGAAGCATCTGATGCAGATTTCGAAAACTTCAAGACTTTAAATATAAATTATAAAAGTGCTATTGGGTTAATGAATTACATCGCTAATCTTACCCGACCAGATATATCCCTTAGTGTCTCTCTTTTATCTCGCTACTCAAGAAAACCAGGATTACAACACTGGAAAGAAGTAAAACAAACATGGAACTTACGTTAAGAATAAATCAACAATGTAACTTTAAACTAAAAACATTCAGCGACACTTCCTTTGCTGACAATCCTATCTCACAAAAATCACAGTCCGGGTATTTTTGTCTAGTTCAAGGGTCCCTGATTGCCTGGAATAGCTCTTTTCAAAGGAACGTAACTGAATCAACCACAGAAGCGGAACTAAATCCGCTTTCTGACGCTTATCATGAAGGTCTATGGTTAAAAAGTCTATATGAAGAGCTGTGGAAGGATGAGAAGGAAATTTTCAATCATTGTATTGATAACAGCGGTCTTGACGACAAACTAAAGAAATTTGGATCCAATTCAAAAATCAGGCATCTAGACATTAAAATGAAGGCTCTTCGTGAACAATTGAATAAAAACAAAATAAAAATTCACTTAATTCCGACTAAATCAATGGCTGCTGACTGTTTAACCAAACCTGCAAACAAAGCAATAATCAAAAATCATGTTACCTTAATCAATCATCAAAATAATGAAGAAGAAACCAAGATCTCTGGAGGGGTGTAAGAATTTCCGCTTCTCTACTTAAGATGTCAACTCAATGTCACAAGTCCTTAAGCAAAAATTAATTTCAAATTCAAAATTAAAATAAAAATAAATTCAAGAACTTAAATTCAACTCATCAAACCTCGACTCAAATCAACTCTACTCAACACTTCAAATATCTCTATTCCTTTTTCTTTCTTTTCATTTATTCATTTCTTTCTTTTTCTATTCTTTTAATCTTCTTTAAACTTCATCAACTTGTCCCTCATGCTATTGGTGAGATCTCATTTCTTCTTCACAATCCAAATGAATTAAAAATAAACTAATTAAAAATAAAACTTAGTCTTTAATCAAAATCAATCAAATCCTCAATCTATCCAAAAACCTCATAAGTCTTTCAATCAAATATTCAGTTCTCATTATCGGGTTTGTTTTCTTTTTCTTCTTAATTGGTTTCTTGTCTTAAAACATCTTAAAATATCCTCTCTTCTTTCTGTTCTTAAAATAAACCTAACTTGTTTTTTTATTCAGTTTATTGCTTCTAGAAATATTAAATTCATAAAAATTCAAATAAAAATCTATTACACATACATAAAGCAGTCGAAGTGTATCTTATCTTATCTCCTTTCAGACATGTGAACTAACCACTTTTGAAACAAGTGGGATATTTGAAATAAGGTCACAGGCTTTCTAAACTTTTGTAGGTATCTGGGTGGTCCTGTGTCAACTGAATATGTAAAGTGAATAAGGTCATAGCCTCTTATCTATGAAGCTTTGAGGGGTTATGTGATAGTTATTGTTTTTCTGTGCCTTTTCCTCCACTCGCATCCATTATTCTTATTTTCTCTCTCCTTTCTCAACTTAATTAAACAAAAATTATAATAAAAACATTTAAAATTTATCAAGACTAGTTAGTCCAGTTAGTAGTTAATTAGTAGTTCTCTCATTGATGTGTAGTGGTCCTTGAGAGTTAGTTATGCTTTGTTGGTGTGTAGTTGTCAAAAAATCAAAATATTATGGTAATGTTGATGTTTAGTTTTCAAAAAGTTCTATTATAGTGTTCATGGATGTGTAGTTGTCTATGATTTTTTATGTAGAATTCTTTAGTTATTATTACTCATAGATGTGTTGTTGTCTTTGTTTAATAATATAATTATTGATGTGTAGTTTTCAATAATTATCTCTCATTAGTTATTATATCACTAACATGTGTAGTTGTGTTATGATTCTCTATCATCTGAAGTTGTGAGAGTTATTTTTATTTTTTTTGTATGTCACAGAGTTGTGAAATTTTCTCTCTCTTTATATTTCTCTTCTCAGTGATTGTAATTAAATCATCAAGTTTGAGCCTCTCTTTACTATGAAATATTTTTGATCTGAAAATTTCTAGATCCTCTTTCAACAAATCTTCTCAAATTCTCATCAACTCTCTATCCTCAAGCCTTATAATTCAACAATAGTAGATATGGATTATGTGATATTGGGTATGGTTTATGAACTTATATATTATTTTGTGATGCATAAAGCTGTATTCTTGCTGTTTGTGATGTTGTGAAATATTCCTAAGTACCCTATTTGAGTCTTCTGCCTCAAGTAGCTCTTAAACTAGTGGAGATATTGATATGGCTTGGGTGAATGACTAGGGGTTTATGTGGGTTTAGAATACATTAATGAAATCAAAACTAAATAATTCCTGCTCCTTTAAGGTGAAAAAATAATTTTTCTATTGAGTCCACTTTAAAGTACCACACCCTATACCCCTGATTTTCATCTCCAGAGACATTTGCCCCAATCATCAATCCCGTGTCTGTCTTACTACCAGAACCCTTACCACCAATTGATACCACCCCACTTCTTGCAGCCCACCAGATTGGATTGTGATCTGTTTACCATCCTCACCTTCACCTTCCTATCTGTCTCCATCAGCACCAATCTACCCCGCAGCACCTTTGTGACTAACCCTAGTCTGATTGCCTAATCCATATAACTTCCCAGCCCCCAAAAGCCCTACTCTCCGAATTTCCTCCCCTTTTAGTAAATTGAGCTCCAAATCCTCATTGCTGTGGTAAATATTATGTTAAACAACTAGAATATTCAAATTTTTCAAGATCTTTTATGGAAGGCTTTAAACATTCAAATATAACTCAATTACAGAGTCAAAATATAATATCCACAATAGTTTTATACATATATATACACAAAATAAATCAGATTAAAGACATGAAATGATGAGTTCAAGACTGAAGGACTAGGAGTACATTCTCATAAACCTTAAAAATGGATTCTAGGTTCAAAATAACCCCTAGTCACCCAGCAAGCCCATACCTCTATGTCACATGGTTCAGAAGTTACATGGGACATAAGTTTCACTGGGGAGTTTGTGTGATGGTATACCTTTCCCCTGTCTGTGATATCTTACCTTTAAATAATGTATGTGCTCAGTTCATGTGCTCCTTAAACCCATAAAAATATCTGTGCACCAATCATGTGATGTTGTATTTAAATAGTATCTGTGCGCATGACATCATAGGTCAGGGCACCATGACATAATAGGTCTGTGCAGGTCTGTGCACCCAATTTTTCAGGGAAGTTGTGCTTTCCCCTGGAGCTAAAATCCCTCATGTTTTTTTATATAAGGAGCTCTCTCAAGCCTGTTTTTCCCCCCAATCATTCACTGATCCACAGATACTCATCTCATCCACTCATCCTGGGATCTGATCTCATCCATAACTCACTTGTACTAGAAAAATAATAAATCACACAAAAATACTAAACACCCACAAACTTTAACTCAGAAATAAAATACTAAATCATTATTTAAACCATCAACCAGGTGTAGCCTTGCTCCCTGTTCATCTTCAGAAAAAACGATTCTATCAGCTGAATACCTGTCATCAAGAAAGGCAGAGTTATACTCATCCATCCCTTTCTATATTATCCCATTAGGGCTTGAATTTTCTAGCCTCTTTTGGAGTCTCACAGCACTAAAAGCAAATAAACTTGTAATAAAGTGGAAACTAAAGGTATGTATTTCAGCCAAAATAAACAAAACAAAAAAATGATAATAAAAAATCAAAATAAAAATAGAATAAGAAATAAGAGAGGATTAGAAGATTTAATACCTAAAGGACAAGGTCTTATAGAAGGAGGATAATAAAATAAAATAGGATCCTCTGTTGATTTTTATGACTGAGCTAAAAATTAAATAAATAAAAATAAAAATAAAAATAAAATGATGAGTTGATTTTAAGTAATTAATGTTTTAAATATTTTAAAAATAAATACCAATGGTTTGAATGAATTTGATCCAATGTATGGACTGGTGCTGAAGTTATTTTGTTTTTAAAATTCTGAAATAGACTGAAAAAATAATAAAGAATAAAAATAAAGAAAATAAAATAAAAAATGAAAGTTGAGTGATGTGTCTTGAAAATATGAGCTTGATTGAGATAAGATCACCACAGAAAATGGCTTGCCACCTGCATGCAGGTGGCACTCCTGTATCCCTGTTGTATCCGTGTTGTATCCCAATCCTGGTTCAGAAGGAGAATTATTGCAAGTATGATGGATAAACTATGCAAACATGATGAAAATGTGTCCTTGAAACCATCAGATCATCAAATATTTTGTGTTTATTCTAATACCTAAGGTCCAAGGTAAGCCTGTATGTTTGTTCACTAGAGAAAAAAAAATAAAAGAATAGTTGTGCAGCCCTTATAGTGCGCAACAGCTATGATGAATAAA
>JNCO01001780.1:0-21152 GCA_000785685.1 Uromyces viciae-fabae
TTTCCGCTACACTAACTGTTAGTGTAGCGGAATAAAATTACAACTAACGCTACACAAAGTGGGAAGAAAAAAAAAGTTCTACGCTAACGGTTATTGGTCATGTAGCGTAGTGTAGCGTAGTGGCCCACTGTTGGCTGTAATGACGATACAAAAGCCTTGAAAAAGGGGTAATTGAACAGGTAAAACAGCTGCTCAAGAGCCACTGTCATCTCTTCTAAAAGTTCTTACAATCATTTCTTCAAGAAATTGAATATAGAAGGAGATACACCGGATGAGACTGGGTTCAAACGTGTTTGTATGGATCTCTGGGTGTGGTTGGATCAGTGGGTTAAATGACGCCATAAATGATTGGTCCCGTTGGTGCTTCATTCGTCCAGCACTGATTTACAATAATGGCACACAGCCTTGAGGGAATCACCCGGAGAATTTTATGAAAATTTAGCATCAGTGATCAGATTAAAAACAAAAACAAAAAATGAGACATAGGAAGTGAGGGACTGACCTGCTCCAGCTTTATCAAAATGTCTCCAGATATCGCTTGTGGTTTTCCTCTTTTTGATTGCGGGTCCTGCACTAGTGGTAGAATCCTTGCCACTTTTGCAATGAGGATGGGGAGCAGGGGTTTTTGGATTAGACATCCGGTTAGAAGTCGGAGTTGGGTTAGGTGGGGGGGGAAGATTCTTGAGCCAAGATAGGCTGGCTGAGGGCCAGGCTATCTTGTTTGTTCGCCGTTGGAAGTACATTTGGCTGATTGGAAAGGAGTTCTTGATTGGTTGGAAGGGGAGAGGATGGAGGATCAACATTTTCTTGAGTTTCTGGTAGGGTTTTTGGTGTGGGGGGTTTCTTTTTCTTGTTACAAGGCGTAGTCTTTTGGTTTCCAGTTTGTAAATTAGTAATAGGAAGGAAGCCGGTGGAGATTCTAGAGAGGGGGGAGCAATTGGGGAAGTATAATATAATAAGACAATAAGTAGTAGACTATAAGTATGATGATGATGATGAAGAGTACCAGTATTGATGTCAGATTGCTACAATGTTGAGCAAGCCAACAATGTAACAATGAAAACAAAAAATAATAAAAATATAAAGTAAAAATAGAATAAAAACAAAATCATCAATTCTTTTATGAAGAATGATAATTGTTTTTTTGAATATTCACCAAAACCCAAATATTATTGAATATTTGGATTCCGTATAGAAAAATAATGTCAGTCAATCACTGGAGGTATACTCAAATTCCCACTCCTTAACCACCTTTTACTACATCTGGTAGTAACTACCAATCATGCTAGAAAACACTAAGTATACATGTTACATACAATAAATGCGAAATATCTATCATCTATATATCTAGAAAAATTCTTATGTATGAATATTTCAAGTACATACAGAAAAAGATCCTCTATAAGCATAAAATCTCCATATCAAATCAAGAGACGTTCAAAAATACATAACTTCTCAAAGAAGAACAATAATCCCATTGAATAAATTTTTTCCTCGAAGATCCAATACTGATCTATCCAGGAAAAATACATATAGCATAAAAATATCAAATATAATAATAAAAAACAAATTTGAAATAGATACATGAAATAAGCTTATGTACATGTTCTATTAAATTTCATATCTGTCTGAATTTTTTATTTTAAAAATATTTGAAATGTATTAAAATCAACTTAAGACGAAAGTTAACATGAGATAAATTACACTGCATGAGATCCTTTACCATTCAAAAGTTCCCATCCCCACAAGATATGTTAAATAGTACATAAACACATCATTTCCTCCTGAGACATTTACAATCCACTTAGGGCGCCCCAAGAGGATATTAAAAAGACATAAATAGAGCTCTTCCTTCGCCCTTTAATTCCACATCATTTTTACTAAATTTTGCTTACATAGCTACAGACATAAATAGAGCTCTTCCTTCGCCCTTTAATTCCACATCATTTTTACTAAATTTTGCTTACATAGCTACATAATATTTTTACCTGTCAAATCAGTGTTGAAATCAGTAACCTCATTAAATCCAGTGACAAGATCAACTTTCCTGTTTAAGCTTACAGTCCAACAAATCTATCAACACACTCCTGTTCAAAATGAACCAACATTCCAGTTTGTGGTAAGTAAAATAATACTAATAGTGAGTAGTATTCTTATTCTTTTCTTATATCATTAACTTAAAAACTAGGGCATTAAAGCACCCCTGCATAGCAGGCCCCTATAAAAGGGATTTTGAAAGCACCCCTGCTCTGCAGGCCCCTAAGATGAAGAGGTCATTAAAGAACCCCTTCCCAGCAGGCCCCTCTTCTTATATCTTTATATAATTTAATATTTATTTATTAAAAATAAAAATAAAATCATTAAAAAAAGCACTCAGATACTCAAAAAATTACAGTATGTAAAATTCTTGCACCTTTTGTAGCTAGTAGATTAAGGCTCTAGGCATCACATAGGCTGACAATTGAAGAGTACTGGTATGGAAATTAGAAAAAATTTTCCTTAATAATTGTGAGGAGTCAGGAGAGATACAAGTAGATACTAGATAGTAGATACCCTAGCTTATACTCAAGCTTGAAGTTTTAAACCATATAAATACATGAAAATATGCTGATATCATGATATAAAATCATATTTACAAACTATTAGGCTGCCAGGCCGGACTACATATATTATTTACATATAACTATGTAGTATGTAGTATCAACTTGCTACATATTAATATCACATATGACATTTACCTCTAGGATCCGGGTCAGCGGGTCTAACCTATAAGCAAAAAACAAGCCAGACCCAACCCCACAAAAGGTCCGGTTCCTACCGGGCCGGGTCAGAAATTGTCAAAAACTTGAATTAAATGACCAAACCCAACCCAATAAGCGCCGGGTTCAGGGCAAAACCGGGTCTGCCCAACCCAACTTTCATCCTGAGGTGGTGCACAATCAACTTTGGGTGGTGTAAAAATTAATTCCCAAAATAAAATAATCACATTTTGACACAAAAGATCAAAAAGTGAAATACAATAGAAATAGATTTGAGAAACTTGAAAATCAATCAAAGATTGAATAATATGATTACTGAAATTCTTTTTATTTTTTATGCTTTTATTTTTCACAGGTTGAAATCAGCAATCAGAAAAAAACAAGAGTAAGAAAAATTGTTTTTCTTAAGAAATTAAATCAATTAAAATAATTAAAAATTATAAAAAGTTTTGAGCTTTATCATTAATTTAAAATGAAAAGTAAATCAAAACTATATTCAAAAATTATTCAAATCAATTATTATTACATTCAGAAAATTAATCTTGAAAACAGTTAAAACTTGTTCAAGAATTTTATTATCATTTTTGTTAATTTTAAAAAATTATTATTATTTCTAGTAGATTAAATTAATTCCTAAAAGGTTCATAAATTCAACTAACTTTAGGTAAAAACAACTTTTATTTCAATAAGATTCATAAGTATTAAATTAAAAATTTTAAATAAAATTATTATTGATAACTGATTGAAAATCAAACAATATCTTTAGTTGCCATATTTTCACACTTCTCACTCTCAACAAGGTCTATCTTTCTGATCCCTTCCCCATCACTCCCATTTCTGACAATCTGATTGTCTTGGATTGTCAAAAAGTCACTCTGCATTGTTATTTTTCTCACAATTTCACCATTGGCTGGAGGGAGGTAGGTATGTCTCATGAAGAAGGTGGGGCGGCTGAGGATTTGTTAAATTAAGAAAAAGTAAAAGGCAAGATGGTCAAAGGTCAAAATGGGGTGAAAGGTGAATATACAAAAAATCCTCACACATATCAAAACAAGGCCAAAAAATGTTGATAAGAAGCAGAATGTAAAATTTGTTAGCTGGCAGAGTAAGAACTCAGTAGATGCTTCCAAGATACTGAAGCTATTGATCAGAGTATCTGGACAGGAAAAAAAAAATTAACACATCAAAAAAAGGAAAAGAGATTAGTGAGAATTCCAGTTTAAATGTGTGTGGTACAAAGACAAATGCCCCATTTATCCTCATATTTTGGTGCTTTTGTTTTTATTTTAAACTGAGTATTTGTGCCTCTTTGTAATTATCTATTTCCTAGTTCAGTTTTTTCTTTCTCAATGCAGTGGAGAGAATTTGATGAGTTGGAGCCTTATTACAACACTATTTACCTATTAGGGGGTATCAAAGTTAGGAAATCCGCCATTTGAAACCCACTATTTTTTTTTTGATCAAATCTGCCATTGTTAATGGTGGATTTTTGAAATACAACTACCCCAGGGTAGGTGCATTTCAAAACTTGAAAATGGTGGATTTCCTAATCAAAATCCACCATTTCGCATCTTCTTAACACCTTTGAGAATTGACTCTCCTTTTTTTATTTTTTCACTCACCAGTCACCTCAATGATTGAATTTTTTTCTTTTTTTAATAAAACTCATTGAAATCACAAGTGAGTTTTTTTTCCTATTCATTTTTCACACAATAATTACCTCAAATAAATATGCCCCAGGTCAGACAAGTAAGCTTTTTTCTCTCTCTAATTTTCACTAAACACTCACCTCACATTGAATTCTTTTCTTTTTTTACAAAAACTCATCAAAATCCACTTTTCTTGGTCCAACAAGTGAGTTTTTTTTTTCCTTTCCATTTTTCACCCAACATTCACCTCAAATAGAAATTCACATAGATATCCTCCAGGTCAGAAATATGAGTTTTTATTTCTCTCCACTTTTCACTTGCCACTCATCTTACATTTATTCTTTTTCTTTTTTGTCAAAGAAATCATCAATATCCCATTTTCCAGGTCCAACAAGTAATAGGATGTACAACATCTGTGATCAATTTGATCTCAGAAACCGTTCTTCTTATGGCAAAAACCTTAGCAGACAAAGTTGTAGCCTTCATTCTCAGCTTTACTTTTATGTAAAAAATTGTAATAATCATTTTTTAGTTCAGGAGATATTGACATTCAAAGTTTTACAAACGTTTATCACAAGTCAAATGGACAATTTTTTATATTTTAATTAGTTTTCTTCTCTTAAGTTTAAAGATCTCCCTTCCACCACCCTTTTCCCTCTTCCAAAGCCTCTTTCCATCTCCCAGTGTTTTACATGGAGGGTTCTGTTGGGCAAAAATTCTCCAGAACCCTTCATGTTCACCTGGTGATGGCTTTCCTTTCCTTTCTCTTTTATATATAAGCATTCAAGTATTTTGATTCAGAAATAAATGCTATTCTAATTCAAATAAAGATAGTATATATAGTTTAGAGCTTAATCCATGATAAGAACCCTGAAATTTTATTGATTAGATATTATTAGAATTCAAGCACAACTAAAAGATTAATTTCTTATCAATGTATTGTACTACAAAAACATTGAGAATGATAACAATAAAAAGGATGATTTTTATTCTTTTTATGATTTTATGATAGTGGATAGCAGAGACTGATGTGAACAAGAAACAAGACAAGAGAATGATTGATTGAACTAGATTGGTTTTATTGCCAACACCTCATCTTAAGTTACTAGTTCTCTTACTTTATAATTTTGTTATTTTATTATGTCCAATGAGCTTAAAACAGCAAGTAATTTTCTGTGATTTTCTTTATTGATTCTAAACAAATTGTAAAACATGCTGATTAGCTTTGCAACTAAATTGTGTTGAAATAAGCCTTACTCTTCTATGCCCTCTGTCCTATCAGGGAAACCCCTGGCAGGTTGAAACCTAGTCTATGAACTTAAACCTAGTTTGTGAATGTCATCTAAAAAGAACCGGTTAAAAAGCTCCAAAAATTTACTCTTTCAGAGCAGAGAATTTTTTATGAAGAAACTGCTCAACATTTCATTTCTTCAATATTCTCCACGCTTTACTTCAAATAAAAACTGATTCGGTGAGAAAAGAACTCTTTTCTGTTCTTTTCACCACTTTTCTGACATGTCTCAGTCTCTTCAGTCTTAGCCAGTTTAACGACTCCTAGGATCAAAAAGCTCATACACTCAACTGCTTGGTTAATTCAAACCTGTATGAATCAATCATCTTTTTCCTTCTTCATTTCTTTTTTTCTTTCTTTTATTTCATTTATAAAAAATATATATATCTAAATTGTTTCTTAATCCATCTCTGTCTTACTCACTACAAATCATCAGAACGCTTTCCTTCCTGCTTCTTCAACTCTTTCCTGCTTCTTAAACTAAAAAGCTCTAAAATATTGTGGTATGGAATCTATAAAATATTTCCAAGAATTATCTTAAAAAAATTATATATCTTATTTTTGTTTTCTTCTTCTAGTTCTGGTTTTGTTTCTCGTAATAAAAACTCAAATTTTATCAAATTGATACAAGCAGAAGGTAACTTGCATTCCTTGTACTGATATTGCTATACCATTTTTTTGTTTTGATGAATTTTTGAGTCAATTCAAGTGATCTGGCAACAATGTTACCTGCAGACTACTCTTCTCAATCTCATCTATCCAATATTTATTACATAGTGTGTTTTCTCCAACTGCATCTGTGATTGTTAAGATTTCATGATTAGCTTCATCATCTACTTGACTCCTGTTTGCTTAGCTTTGCTTTCATAAGAGAACTAGATGATTTATACAAGATTTTCATTCTACTTAATTATCTTTCTATTTATTGCAGGTTTAGCTTTACTTTGATAAGAAAACTAGATGAGCTATGCAAGATTTTTGTTCTACTTAGTTCTGTTTCTATTTTTTGAAGAAATCTTACAGATATGATGTATTATTTTTAAAATTTCATTACTGGGTGGAGACAACCAGTTGAAGTATTAATATCAACCATTGAGTTTGTTGTGATGTGAATGAGGGTGATGCCAGGGATATGAACCAGTTCTTGAATAAAACAAATGAGTTCTGTGGGGGATAAATTGTGATATGGTTCCAGGTCAGACATGAGTCAAGGAGTTCAAAATGAAGAATAAGTCTAAGATAATTATATAATTAAAATTGGATGCAAGAAAAAACTAACCAATTGGTATTTTTATTTGAAAGGTAAAAATCAATGAATAATGGGGGCTGACGTGGAATGAGGTCAAGTTTTTACATATTTTTTCTCCAATGAATCAATTGTTTAGTTGTTAACTTTGATACGTCCATGGTGGAATAACTAATTGTTTTCAAAAAAAAAATGGTGAATTTGGTTGAAATCCGCCATTAATTTTGAGGATTTCAAACTAACTTTGATACACCCTAATCTATTGCCCTATTGACTCAAGTTTGTTTTTCTGCCATTCCTTCCAACTTCACCCAGATGGACCAATGAACAACAACAAAAGAAGAAGGGGCAACAAAAATCCCCTGGAAGGATTTTTTTTTCAAAATAGCGAACCTTCTTCTTTCATCTCGCAGATTTCATTGAGGTACTTCATTTGAAGTACTTAGTACTTCATAAATTTTGATGATCAAATTTGATTATTTGCGAGTTGGTGTGGAACATGTCCTGTGACATCTAACTCCATAAATTTTGATGATCAAATTTGATTATTTGCGAGTTGGTGTGGAACATGTCCTGTGACATCTAACTCACAAGGTCCAAGATACATTCTCTTGACGAAGGCGAATGTTTTTCTAGTACTTGACACTATGCCACTCTACTCCCTCAGCTGTCTTGCTCTTCATTATCCTACTTATACTCCCCTTAGAACCCTGGTTCATACCGTAGCTACTTTAGTTGAAGCTAACGGTGGCCTCGTTCGCCAAATTGATTATCTGGGTCGAAGGAATACTCCTCAACGTATACGAGCGGTCGGCCTAGCGCCCGGCGGTGTTGGCGAAGCCGAGTGAGCACTTCTTACAGCTGTGGAGCGTTGCAATTTGGAACCGGCTACCGCCCAGTTTTTCTTGAGCGTCATCGAGTTATATGTGGTTGACTTTCATATATCTTGACGGCATATTTATTCGATGCTTGCCGTTTTGCTCTCGACTAAAACTAGTTACTGGACGATGCAATTTGATGCCAATCCACCGACTGTAAAAGAATTGACCAACCGATTGAGAGTTGACCCAAGGGTACTCAGGTTGGTGATCGTCTGCTATAATTTTTTTTGTTCAGGTCGGTTGTTTTTTGTTTGGAATCCGCCGGCTGAATTGTCTTATTCTTCTCGCCGCCCTCAGGCACACCACCTTGTTGGTCGGGAACAAATTAAAAGATGTTGTCGCACCTCAATGGAACACTACTCTGCGACCATCATTACGATTACCGAACGAGGATGAAAAGATTGATGCACACCAGCGCGCCTTAGACTATGACCATGCTACTAACCAATAAATTTGTCTGCTCGACTCTATCTTAGCATTCGAGATTCAATTCAACGACCGCTGGCGTGCTTTCTACACGTCACTCAACTGGTCTGATTGCTTTTTGGCTTCCCATGAGTCAAACTCGCTAATTGTCGCAAACTTTGCTGAATCGTCGCCATTGCTTTTTGGTTTTCGCTAGATTTCTCCAATATGTACATTTCAGATTTTTGCTTTCTTTTGATTATATGCCTTATCCCATTGTTACAACCAACCGCTTGTGATAGCTTCGCGCACTTTTCATGACTCAGGATGTGCATCCCCCAATCTAAGTCCAAGATGACTGAGCTTTTCAGTAATCATCGCACCTTATAAGTAACGTTCCCGGGAACATCGCGCTGCTCAGCACTGTCTGCCTAAATGTCGGACCATAACCCCTCTACAAATAATCACACTAGCACTTAATCAAAGCGTCACAACAAACACAAAAAAAAAGTTTACCCAACATGCCGTATTGCGCTTCAAAACATCCGCTGGTTAAGAGAGCCGCCCCCTCACCCACTCCACCCCCACTTCGATCAGCATCACCGATGGCTTCCAACAGTCCCATTGTCCTATTTCCAGGAGAAAATCCTAGTGACTTACATGGCGCACCTTTTACCACCTTGCCTGCATCCCTGTTAAGTATCAGCACTGCAAATCCTGCACCCACCCCGAATCCCACGGGACCAAGCAGCCTTGCTTCACGCTCTTCCAGCAATAGCTCACCGACTATAAACGCTTCATTCGCTACTCTCACATCTACTCATCAAGGAGCGCCAACTTCAGTTTTATCTGCTTCTGCCACTCCAGCGCCAAGTGACAATTCATCCCAGCCTTCCAGCACCTCACCCAGAACAGTGGGCATTGTAGTGTCGCTGATCATCCTGGTAATTATTCTCACAACTACCTACGCGGTATATCGCTTTCACATACGCAAAAAATTGAAGGGGAAGGGTAACGCAGTCAAACTACGTCCGCTGATCACAGGAAAGATAATTTCACGTCCAACTTTGATTACTCCCGCCTCGCAAACCATGGATGAGCAGCCCAATAACTTTCGACGAACCAGAGCAAGCCTTGGAAAAAGTTCACATGATGTGCCCTCCAAGGTAGCACCTCTGAAAACAACTTCCCCTGGCGCCTATTCCGAAAGTATTATAAAACATAAAGTCAATGACCGCCAGACAGGAACGCTGTACAAACATGATACAGCCGATATTCTAGAGTCCTATGGATCGGAAGTCAGCTATCCCAGTACGTATGTCACACAGGTTGACTTTGACTGGCCAGTTTTTAAGCCTTCCCCTGCACAAGTCCCAAGGCTGCATAACGGTCCAGACACGTATCCAACTACCCCTAGCGAAATCGAAAAATTCACATCTACTCCTTCCTCCTGTGGAACACCCCGGAGACTTCAGAACATGCCATTCAAACTTCCTAAACCCTCACCAGCTCACCATTCAGGAAGATGGTCCAATGTATGAGTCCCTCTCATCACAAAAGCAAACGACTCCGGGGAATGAGAGAGGAGAAACATTGAGCCACGGCATTCAAAGGAATGCAGAAGATATCAGTTTGTGGTTGAATTTTTTTAATTATCATTGTATCGTAATCCCCTCTTCTTTTCTTCTACTGGGCTTTGGCGTCTATGTATCTACTTATTATTTACCTGTGCAGTTTCTCAATTAAGTATACCTTTGTAGATCTACTTTTATATAATTGCTAACTCCCCAGGTATATGTATGTATCCTCGGAGAAAGAATTAATTTTATTTATTCTTCCCTAAATTTGTGTTGTATGTATCATCCATCAATTTCTTTCATTGACCTGAACTATCTTTTCTTACTTTCAAAGAAAAATCCTTTCAGTTCGAAAGATGTATAATAATGAAACTCGCATTATTTTTGCTGCTCTGTGGGTCAATGCCTTCGAGTCTCAATTAAAAAAAGTATTTCCTTTGCTCTTGTCTCCTTTCATCACCTCATCAGCAAGGGAAGGGGACATGAAGTTTCCAGAGGCCATTTTGCATTGGATATGTATTAAGCACATACTGCCAGCTCCTCACTGAGCCCAGTCTCCAGACTTCTTTATCCGGATTCGACAATCCGGATACTCCTCGGATCAAATCCGCTCCCCAACAGATACTCCTTCGTTTTTCTTCCCCCAATTAATATGCCTCTCTCTTTACCGCGAATGAAGTAGATCACCACTATGGCTAGAAGAAACCCAAACGATTCAGTGCGAGTATGTGGATTTGCTTACCTCGTTATTTCAAGGGCTGATTTTTTTTTACAATTTTTTGGCTACTGCATAGATTAATTCAGTCAATCAGTGTCTTCAAGAGTTCGACTTGTTGAAAGAGGCTCTCTCACTCGAAGAAACAGAAGATACATGGCAAAATATTGACTCAAGCCTCAAGCGATTCACGGCCGCTGTTCGAGGTGGCGCATGTGACTATCCTGATGAATTTCTTAAACGCTGGAAGGAAACTGAGATTGTTCGTGGACTGATTAGTGCCATGTCAACCGAACGCACTCGGCTGAGTGGTACAGCTCTCGACCTGGTTAGTGCTACCTCTCAACTCGGCCATCATTGGGATAGTGCGGTTCCTTTTTATGCACCAACTATTATCAAACTGCTTGGAAGGGCCTCCAAGATTTATGTCTCTCGCGCTACAAACACTCTCACTTTATTAGTCAAAGAAACTAAATCCCTTGGATTCATACCATACCTCATTGACGGGATTTCCGATAAATCGCTGACGATAAGGATTGGCTGCGCAGATGCTCTCTTATGTTGCCTGTCCGAGGCCACAATTGACAGTGGCTCCTCTCATACAGGAAAATCTACCATCAGGGATTTTCCAAGCAAACGGCTGAACGACGTAGAAAACGCAATCAAAATGGGTGGGAGAGATCGAGATCCAAAAGTGAGATCAATTATCAAACGTATATGGGAGCTATACGAACAGCAATGGCCGAATCGCGCCGCAAGGTAAGCCACTTTATTATTGTTTCCATCTGACGGCCGACCTTAATTCATGAGTGATCTAAATAAAAATCTCTTTGTCTAGCTTGGTCCAGCCTTTTACACCAACAATCAAACGTTATTTGGGAATTTCACATAAGTCAACTCTTGCCTCATCTACCCACACTGTATCAGTTCATTCCGGAAGGCTTCACACATCACAGCCTCAAACCTCAAGTCTTGCAAATCATGATACACATCACAGTCAACACAAAAGTGTCTCAAAAGGTCATCAGCGAGCAGCTTCTAAAACTGTTGCCGAAGGCCATCTCCCCCCCACGCTAAATACTCTGAACAATTCTTCAAAATCTAGTCACGTGCCACTTACCAAGTCCGGCGATTTAGCTATTCTCCATAGAGCTATGATGATTCCGCTACCACGAGATGAACCAGAACCTTACGAACCTTCCGTCGCTTGTGGGCCAGTGCGCGCCAGGGTCATATCTGCTCGCACCAGGACCCCGTCCGAAGGGTCTATCCATCAAACTCAGCAATCTGGTTCAATCATGAAGCGATCCAATTCAACTATGAGAGCCCAACGTGTACCAATATCCTCAAATACCGACTTGCCGGCTGGTGGTGTAAATGGTAGTACACGGGCACCAGCTCGAGTTCCTCTTCAATCCATCCAATCTATCGGTCACCCTGGCAAAGATATGCCTACCAAAATTCATATGAACCCTTCAACATCTGAGCGCCAAGAATCATCCAAGCAAGTTACTTCTCATACCTCTTCTAGCATCAAGTCCAGCTTTAAACCTACCAGAGTGGTATCCCATACAGCCCAAAGTGCCCCAAAGCCCTTATCACAATCACATCCCACTGTACAAACACGGCCACTTCCTAGGCGTTTAGTTCAAGACGCGCCTAGTGATAAAGTCGCTGTGACGCCTTCCGTGAACATGACAAAAGTATCCGTTCCTTCAAATACTCACTCGCGAAAAGTTCCAATTGAGCAAGAGCTTCCGGTCATCAAGCAAACAAGAAAAGCATTCAAGCCGACGAAGCCATCCGTGAAAGCTACATCAGTTGTTGAACCTAGTTCTTCCAAATCATTAACCACAAAAATCATTGCAGATTCAAGTCCAGTTGCCACTACATCTGACCGCTCAAAGGATGTCTCTTCGCCAACTCTTAAATCACCCATCGCCCCACATGAGTTACCCGAAGTGCTTCGCCTACCTGTATCGATTCCTTTGCCCTGCTCACCAAACCCAACGCCAGTATCTCTGCCCCCATCTACGCTAGCTTCAGATATCTTGCCATCTTCATTACCCGCACCAGTTTTAGATCCACCTACAGAGCCTTCACCGACTAAAGAACCTCTGCCAACTGTTTCAACTCCTGTATCGCTACCATTCTCCGCATCAATACCGTACCAAGGAGTTTCTAAGGCCGATCAAGATGCTTCTGCTGCCATTACGCACTGTACCACATCATCGAACCTTCCATCTAGCAATCCCACGGAAGTGATATCTCAACCTCTTAAGCCTCAATTCAAGTCTCTCTCATCCTCCTTACCCATTTTCGGTACACCAGGACCCAAAATATGCCGAAGTTTGCCTGATGACCTGATTGTTCCGATGAGCGTACCTCTACCGCCCTCACCTAACTCGCCATTCCCTCAGTTGCATTTTCGCTCCAGACCCACGCCTCGCAATAACCGCAGGACTCCACGGGCGAAATCCTGCATGAGTCACCCATCTCCGCGTTCACGAGCTAATGTGGATAGTCCGTGTTTATCAGCTGCTGCGACTGGGTCGAATGTGCGCAGTGATAAGAATAGCGAACATGAGAACAAGGATCCTTCCTCTTCCAAGGCATCTGTGGTCGCTAATAGTGAAGATGAGGTAGACGAGAATGCCACGCAGCGGTATAAAGCCCCAGAAGGAGTTTTGGTCGACTTTGATCATGAAGACACAATATGGATTCCGCGCCCGCTCGCTCTATATGATGACTTGCTTCAGTTGAACGGGGTTCTTGTTGATAAAAAAACCTCACAAGAAAGTGATGATGAGGAAGATGGCCCATATGAGAAGCGACGAAGATTGGGCGCAGAAGAACAAGTTCAAGCGCCACCATCATCGCGGACTCGAAACGAGCAGTTTCCGCAATATCCTGTCAATAGTAGACCTCTGCGTAGAGATCCATCCATGTTTCATTGGGATCTACCTGATTTGGAGAATACTAATCCTGACGACTCGGATGACAAAACAATATCTTGTCTCAAGGAACAACCTCCCTTCTTAGCTGGCGATATCACCATCAACGAAGGCGCATCATTTCATGCAAGTTTCATTGGTAGTGTTGATGCCCAGAATCAGAGCACTCCTGTTTCTGCTTCCAGGGGTTCAATCAATTAGCAATCAAAAGTTCATCTCCTTGATTTGTGTTTTTTCTTTTTTTTTTTTTTTCCATGAAATTATTTGTTTCTTATAGTATAAAATTCTGGCATAATTTCTATCATCACATCTGCTCTAGTATTCTTCACTGTTATTACAAAAACCCATTTTAATAGGTATGCATGAGTCCTTTTCTGTTTTTGTACAAGCTGAATACAATGTGGCAATATTAGAAATTGAGTGAGTGGGCCAGCTTGCCCACCTCTCCTTTGAACCATCTTCAATAAACCACATTATTTCAGCCTTTGCCATCACTTTGGAAAGAAGGTGTCGCCGGTGATGCCATCTGGCCCCATCAGTGCAGAACAGGTAACTTCTGCACAACTTATGATGTGTCTGTGCAAGTTTTGAGAAAATCTTCACCCAAGCTTCTGTTATCTCTTTATAACCTCTGGCCATCATAAGCCAGGGGTTTCCATTAGTTAGGTATATGCACCTTCAAAGATGAAATGAAAATGCATTGGCTCTTGTTCGATTGAACCTGCTTCCTATTGTTAGCTGTTCCAATGACCTCTTTTGACCCACTTCAATATTATCCATAAGTGCTGATCCTTTGATCATAAAATCTTCGGTCCTGTAAATATTTGAGTCTAAAAAGGAGTTTGATTTCAATTAAACAGAAAAATAATAAAAAGAAAAATAAGAAATAAAGATAAGAAAACAAAAATATAAAAATACCTAAAAAGGGCAACAGATGTGTAAAGATGACTAGATATATAAAATAATAATAAAAAGAACAAGTGTAGTGCAAACTAGGAAGAAATAAAAATTAGTAACAAAAATAATAAATGATTTAAAAATGAGAAAAAGAAATAAATACCAAGAGAGGCCAATAATTAAGGCAGTTGCACTAGATTCCTTGTTAGAAGAGTGAGTCAAGAGTGAGTAAAAAGGAAAAACGTAAAGTAGTGATGATGTGGAAGGTATAAGTTGACAGGGATGTGACAGGTAAGTGATATAAATAAAATAAAGAAAAGAGAAAAAAAATAAAAAAAATAAATAAAATAAATAAAAAATAATAAAATAAATAAAAAATAATAAAATAAAAAAAATAAATTAATAAATTAATTTCAAATCCAACAGGTCCTTGTTTTTGTTTCAGTTAAAATATGATTTCTTTTTCTCAAATATTTATCTAATCATTTTCATTAACATTATACATTCAATTGAAAAATTCTGTAACAACTTTAGTGGTCTTCAGCAGACCACTCAAGCTGCATGTCATCCAATTAATTTGGCACTTAATTTGAGGATTTTTTTAAGTTGACAACCCAGGAATTTTAAGATGCTGAAGCAGCATTTATGGAATAAAAACTGTCTATATTTGTTCATTATATTAGCTCTCTTCACTCCTGATAGTAGCCCAAGTAGAGGGGTGAATTGGGGTACAATGTGTTCAGAATTTTAAGGAAAATAGAATGTGATCTTTTCTTCATTTGCAATATTTCCATCTTGAATATAATCTCATAAATTCTCAAAATAAAAACCCCAAAAACCCTATATAAATTGCACCTTGGATGAGTTGGTAGTAATTTTCAAAAGAAAAAATCAGTCAATCTTTGATCTTTGCTTCAAATGATAAAAAAGGAAAGTTTTGGATTCCTTTTAATATGTCAATCAACAAATTCAGCATGTTTCTAGATTGAGTTTTGAATCTCAGCCCACTTGATGCAACTAAAAAAAATTATCCTTCCAGAATTTTGTTTTTCAAGTGCTAAATTGATTGCAAATCAGAGGGGTTTGTAAAAATAATGAATCAAATCTTTGCCAAGGCAAGAAAAAAATGGTGATTATTGACAGAAGTAAGCAGGAATTTTGAATATAAAATTCAATTTCATTAAATTGTAATGAAACAGTAAAATTGATTAAAATTTATTTTCTTTTAAAAATAAAATAAAAATAATGCTATTTTTATTATCAAATCAAAATAAACAATAAAAATTAATTCTTGAATAAAATAAAAGGATCCATATTAAATATAAAAAATTTATTGATTTTCACACCACCCAAAGTTGATTGCACACCGCCTTTCTGACCGCCAGGGGATGTCACATTTTTTTTTATTTTTTTAAGCATTTTTTAAAAATACTTTGAAAGGTTCTAAAATTACAAAACTTGTATATTTTATTTATTCTGAATCACTACATACAGAGACAGAAAATAAATAAATAAAACTAATTTAATAGAATAAAAAAACTACTCAAGGTAAGAGACTATATTCTTAGAAATGAGGACTAAAAGATAAGAGAGAAGAAAAAAGAAATAAAAAAAAGGATGAAATGAAAGGAAGAAGAAGAAAAAATTAACACTACTCTGGTGTGATAGAATCATCAAGGAATGATATGACTGTTAATGGGAAATCCATCATCTTGCCATCTTGATTCAGTGGATCACCTGAAGCAATGATTCAACTTTATCAAGACACTATGGCAATTGTGTCATCTCAAAGGCAACCATCTTTATTTATTACCATGACAGAAAATCCTCAATGGAAAGAGGTATTGGAAGAACTCAAGCCAGGAAACTCATCTCATCATTAGCTTGACTTGGTAAGCTGGGTTTTTGCATTGAAAACTAACAAGCTCATGGACCATTTTTGCAAAAAAAAGGGTTTACCCCCACACTTATATCATCATGGTCTCAAAACAAGCTTTGGCACCATCAAACACTGAAAGAATCAACCAGTTGGTTAGTGCTGAAATCTGTGTTGGATTGCTTCTGGAGTGTGAACACTCCAAATCAAGACTTCAATTGAAGCCTTAAAAATTCTCTTCTCCCTTTCAAGATTTTTCTCTTGTTGACAAAAATCATCCTTCTTTATTGTTCTATCCATCACTCACCTCATCAGGTTCATTCAAGCATCAACTCAAAGTGAAATCAAGTTGAAAATATTGCACTTTGATCTTCAATATTATTGCTTGGTATTGATTCCCTTTGATTCAAATAATCCTGAGTAATCAATTCACTAACCCTATATTTTCATTTCTCAATTGTTCCTTCCTATTTTATTTCTCATACTTACAGATTGTTTAGTCATAAATAAATCTTTCTACTGTTCAATTCACTTATGATTCATCATCAACACTGTCTGGCTTTAATATTTTCTTTCTCATCATCTTCAAATAAATCAAATCTTATTCAAAACCAAAAATATCTCAGTTCTTCAGTTATATCTTCTTCTGAATCCTAAAATAGTCTTCCACTTATTTTTTGTCCATTTACTAGTATGACTTTTGGCTCCTTTTTTATGGTTATTCTTTGTTATTCTATTCTTTTTACTTTTTGCTGATCACAAGCTTTATCATGAAATAAAATAGTCTGGTTCTAGTTTGACCATTAAATATTTCTCAATCTGCAACCCATGATGTAGGTCTGAGGATAGACCTCACTCTAGATAGATGAGGTGGGAAGATTATGGAAGGAAGATAGCCAATGGGTTGGTGGTTCTTTCACCGCCAGGTTCCCTAGTAATAATCATAAGATAAAATTTAAATAATAATAGTAAGATTTTTATTGATAATTTCAAGTAGATAATAATTTAATATATATTTTCAATAGGGGGTGTCAAATATCCAAAAAACTCAACATTAAAAACTCCTACTTTTCTTTGGACCAAACACAAAATTTTAATTTTGTGTTTTTCAAAAAAACTTGACCCAACTGAGGTATTTTTTTAAATGCAGTTCCAGTAGCCCAATAAACTCAACTGAGCAGCTGTTTTACTCAGTATAAACTTTCATTTGTTTCTTAACAATAGAACAAAAAACTCAACTTTTTTGCCTTTTTTTTTCCCTTTCAAAACATCACTTATTAGACACAAAAATCAAGTACAATATTCGAGTAAGCCCATCATCATCAACACCATTCATAAATATTATAAACTAATCCAACTATTATCATCTTATCCAATTTCAATCTTTGACTCTTTAAATCTTATCATAGATTAGAAGTTCTTCTCATAGATCAATTAGCAAGGATCTTCCTAATTTCAAGGATATTAAGGCAAGTCAGAGTTTTATATTTATTATTAAAATATTTCTTCAATCAATCATAATCACATTTTATTGCTATCCTCTATCAAAATTGAAGCAAAATTTATTTCTCCTAAAATCCTATCACTGCTCTTAGATTTTGAGAAACTTCAAGCAGCTCAATCTTGTGCACTGTTTGTCTTGCGGCAATGTCATTTCAGAGGGGGACTTTAAAGCTCTATCTCAGCTTTATTTTCAGCTATCAATTCGAAAAATCCATCAATTGGTTCAAAAGATAAAGTACTTTGAAGGTAAAACACAAAAATTGTATTTTTTAATTCTTCTTCCAACACTTACACCCATTTCTATTTTTTATCCTGTTTTCTACTTTATCTGATCCTATTGATATTTTCTAGAAGTAATTGAATATGGGGGAGTTTACCATGCAAGACAGACTACCTGCATGCCTTGGGAACTTACCTCTTTCTTAGTTTTTTTATTTTCTATTATTTGTATATGGGGGGAGGGGGGGGTTACCATGCAACACATAGTACCTGCACGCTTTGGGAGCTTACCTTTTTTTTATTTTCTATTCTTTTTTTAGGACCAATTAACAAATTGATGTTGTATATTCTATTAAATAGAATTAAATTAAAAAGACCAAAACATTTAAGTTGGAGATTAAGCTAATAGAATGATAAAATCAGGATCTCAATAAAACAATAAATTTTTCTTTCTTTTATTTAGATAGTTGTCTTGGTTAAACAAAATAAAAATACAAAAATACAAAAACAATTGTTTATAATTGAAATCTATTTTTCTTATAATCATTTCCGTTATATAATTTATTAGGAAAACTAGCTTTTTACTTTTGGGTAAAACAATACCCAGTCTGATTTAATTTTATGTTGAATGAGAAATTTATAGTACAGTGAATTGGTAATATGAAACTATATCCTATTTGTGCTTGAAATCTAGCAAAATCCAGAAGTCTACTGAGTTTTGAAGCTCATGGGGCTCTGGGAGGCTCTCTGGAGCATGATATTGAATGAATTCTTGAAGTTTTGATATACTTGGAATCAGTGTTATTTTTAATAGTGCAAAAATTTGCCTGAGGGAAGGTATAAATAAGTTAGTATGGTCTAATTTATGTATCAGTTCTAATTTTTCTGTTGACTTTTTAGTTTGAGTTTTTTTGATACTATAGTTCAGGGGCAGCTATGCCACCCGTTCCATTCACAGTAGCCAGCTGGAATACCAATTGTGCTGTAAATTAGACACACTGAAAAACTTATATATATTTTAAATATTCAGTTTGATGGAAAAAATCCAGTGGCACCAAATTAAAATAGACTCATCAGAAGCAACAGAAAATTATTTTTTCACAAACCTTTACTTCAAAATGCCCAGAATGATGCTGGGATAACGGGATGCTTGACTGTTGTATTTTCAATATTTTTCTATTTTTCTTTTCTGTGATTTTATTCTATTTCTTTTCTTTTCTTTTCTATTTTTTATTTTATTTTCAGTCAGTGCAGACACTCAAAATATGAAGTATCCTCCACATCTATTCATGTGTCAAAATCCTTTCAGTTCTTTTTCTTTGTCTTGAGCTTCATCTTCATACTTGTTTTTGTTTTCCTTATTCACTCAACAAAACATTCACCATGTTCAAGATCACTTTTATTCAAGCTCAATATTCAACCTTGGTATTTCATCATTCATTTTATTTTGTTTGTTTCTTTTTCATATACTGACTTTATTCTCTTCAGTTGTTGTTATCTACTGCTTCTTTATCCAGAGGGATCTTTTATTATATTCTTTCACTATCAGTATTCTGCTCTTAGGTATTTTTGTTTTATCATATCTCTAAATTTTTCCTTCATTTTTATTGAAGTAAATTCTGCTCTTAGTTTCTATAAAAACTTTATTGACTACATTACACATCAAGTTATGAGAGCAATCCCCTACCACTTTTACCATCATCCCTCTAGCATTAGTTGGCCACAATTATTCCACATATAACTGTCCATGTGAGAATATGGGAGATGGGAGGTAAACACCAACCCTGTCAAAACCCTGTCCTTGAAACTTGTTGATTTTGAGTGCAGATGCTGCGGCCACAGCAAATCAGTACTTATAAAAAGGGATAGCTATTTTTGTGTTGTCCCCACACAAAATATTGATCTTTGGAAGCAGTATTTCCATACCAGAATTCGCACCATTCAGCACTGTGTACATTAGAAAATGTGGTCACATATTGTTAACTATCAAGGGGGTCCCATTACAATGAACTGTTGGAATGTTTGGGTTCCTCAAGACCATTACCACCATACCAATCTTAATGTTGAGATTATTGGGTGGAAATCCGGCTTCAGAAAAAACATTTGAAATCCCCTCTGGCACAGCTTGGAGACTTTCAGCTTCAATAACATTGATTGATTTTGAAATAATTAAACAACTGGGAAATCTTGACAGTATCAGCTTATTTATAGAAACAATATTGCTGTTCAATGGAGTCACAAAGCAGGCACCTTTGTAAAAATTGATGAGCTCTTGTTGGGATTAGTGTGATGCAGAATGATTAAGTTCTGGGTAAACATGATCTATCTTTCTCCTTTTTTCCATGTTGGTTTGGGGAGAAGAAAATATTTTGATGTATTTGAGTTCAATCAGCTTAATATCACTTGTTTGACTTTATCCCGCCCCAGATTCTAAAAGCCAATCTGTGTATGTGTGGTTCAGATATTTGCCATCATTGGAACTGAGAGATGGCCAGAGACAAAGGCTCTTTGATAATGCAAAGCAATTTATACAGGGTCATAGGTAAGACCACTTCAAGCACGCTGCGCCTTGGTCATGAATTTTACCACTACAAATTATGGGAAAGGTCTGGAGGAAGTCTCCCACAAAAAGTACTAAAATCCCACCAAATGATTTTGTGTTTTGATACAGGTCTTGCAATGATCTATCTACAGCTTCAATCACATGCTTATGTTGCATACTTACTTTGACCCAGATGAGCAACTGCAACTTGGAGAAAATTTGGGTCCTTTTATTGTCAGGAAGCTAACTACACATGGAATCCTGGTCAATAACAAGGGGGGTTCCCAAGGCTGAAATTTCTGTATTTCCATGCATTAACAACAGAGTGGCAATACCAGATGATGATACAGCCAAGTTCTTGTTTTTATGATGTTCACAATGATCCAATAGTGCATTGATTAAAAACGTTTTCCTGGAACCTCCTGGACCATCCAAGTAGAAAAGCTTGGATGATACCATTGATAAGGCCTCTATGACACAATAAAATAAAGTCATTTGCTTGTCCTCCAATCTTGTGTATGTGTCAGGTGAGTATGGATAGGCAGTCAATCCTTCTAGCGTCAAAAATGGATCTTGAGATTGGAAGCACATGTGTAAATTGTCCTCAGGATCCAGTCCGACATTGGAAAGGGTCAAAC
>JNCO01001781.1:0-21151 GCA_000785685.1 Uromyces viciae-fabae
CAATTGCACATATGTTGGGTATAATTCCACTAGAGCTTCGAGAACCTCTTCGAAGTATCTGAGAAAAAAATGTAAAGGGATAGTGAGATCAGGAATATGAATATTCTGAAAAAAATCAAGAAACATACCGGTTGACTGTGTATAGCCCTCGACAAAATTTAACCGCTGTCTGTCGCATAGAGTTGCCATATCGTATAATATCCAAAAAAATTAGGACTTGCTCTTGAACAGTTATGGATCGTCCATCAACCAATAGATCTAATTGTTTAAATTTTTGAACTAGTTCCATAAAAGTTCCTTGCTCCATGCTTGTAATCTCACGGAAAAGTTCAGGTCGTGCAATTTTCAACAAAAATCGGACATATTTTGCTTGGCCTCCATCGCTGTAGTACTCGCTTCGACTATTGTAATAATCTGCCCAGATAATTAAGACAGCACCAACAGAAGAAATTGATGCCAAGAGTGCCGAATCCATATAGTTGAAAAAAAATGGCAAATGGTTTAAGTTTGATGCTTGAATGTTGAAAAGAAGAGAAGAACACTGGACTAGATTGGGAGGGAAGGAAGAAATGTAGGTTAAGGAAAACAGATGAGCCGGATATGTTTGTGGTACAGATTTTTACCCAAAATGAGTTTTGGAGATCAAAAAAACAGAAATGGAAAAATTGCAAAAAAAATTTCAGGCAAAAACTGTTTTGGAAAACAGGTTCTGCTATGGTACGCACCCTTACCCCATGTATATCAACCTGGATGTAATCCGTATCTTTGGGCCAAATGACTTTAAAGGGCTTGATTCACACCCACTTCTATCCTATCTATGTCAAACTCATTCTATGTACATGATCATGAGCAAAATGTGAATCCATCAGTGATATTCACTGGTTGCGACTGAAAATTTAATAGTTATGTATTCCTCCAGTGCTATAAGCAGCAACTTTTTTCTGCAGAATGAATTTACAAGTGAAATCAAGTAACATTAAAATTAGTTATTTGGACTGAATTAAATCATTCAAAGGAAAACTTATAATCAATGGGCTGGCTGTATCAATTCTGGAAGATTGAGAAAATAAATTCATACCAAAAAAAGATTACACTGCAAGAGGATCTGCTTCAAATGATGGCAGTTGATTGGACATGCTGCAGTGCTTATGTTGATTTCACTCAACTCTTACACAAAATTTAATTGAGATGCACAGTGACTGTGTACCATATTTAGGTTTTAAGTAAAGTTTGAGTAAGACCAGAGTAAGACCGGGAGTAAAATCAAAGCTACTGCATGTCAACTTCCGGAAAATTGAAGCAGATTTTCTTGCAGTGGTAGGCTCTATCTGAAGTCAAAAAGCACATTGGATTTTGATATAGAATATATCACTGCAAAAAAAAACTGGCTCAGCAAGTCAGCTAGTACCAGTTGAGATGCCAAAGTACAAAGGTCCCTTGGAAATATTGCATGTCAATCAGTGCCAGTTGAGCCAGTATTTTTTGCAGTGTATTCAACTAGAAAGATTTTAGCTGATAAATATTGAACACAAAATTTAGGAGGTAACAAGCTGAATGCTCTACATAGCCAAGAAGTGATGAGAGAATTTGAAAGAGGTTGACTTGATGATTTATTTCATTTGAGTGAGCAGTGACCTGCTTACATAACAAAATAATGAAAATATAACAAAAAAGTTTTGGAGTAAAAACAGAATTAGAAAAATAGACAAATAGAATAATAGAAAAATAATAGATGATTTTGAGTATGTAACTCAACAGGATTAATGGGGCAGGGACTATTTAACAAAAATGTGTTGAATTAATATCCTGAAGGCAGTTTAAATGAAGGTTTAGCGATAAAGAGAGTATTTTTAGTAGTAGTGCTAATGAATAGTATTTTAGAATTTATTTTTAGTATTTAGTTAGAATGGAATTGTTTTTTTTAAAGTTTATTTGAAAATTAGTCAGTCATAATTCCAACAGTAGCACCAATGGTGGGTCAGCTGTGCTGCAGTTAAGGTTAGCACAGCGCAGCCATAGCTTTTTTTTGACTTTTGAAGCTAACAGCTAACAAAATTTGGGATTTTTTTTTTTGTAGTGCAGCCTAGCATTAGCTTTTTTTTTATGAAATCAAGCTAGCGCTAACAGGATTTGCTAAATTTTGAAATTTTTTAAGCTAACAAGATTTGGGATTTTTTTTCTTTGTTAGCACAGCCTAGCATTACCTTTTTTTTAAAAAAAAATCAAGCTAACACTAACAGGATTTCCAAAATTATCTAGCTAACCCTAACAGGATTTCCCAAATTTTCTAAACAAAAATGAAATTGAGATTGATCAGTGAGAGCAATTTTTATGACTACAATTATTGGTCCCTGAAGAACAATAACAATAAAAAAACTGAAGAAATCTAATGTCTTTTATGCCTACAATTATTCAAATCATAGTCCAAGGATTTTTGTCAAGCCAAAATCAAATGAATTTAAATAAAAAATAAAAATAAAAATTAGAGGATTTCAATTTAATTTTTTAATTTTTTTGATTTTAATTTTTTTATTTTTTAAGAATTATTCAATTTGTACTGATTAAATATAGGCTGACATCTAAATTCAAGCTGTCTGGTGTATTTTTTAAGAATTATTCAATTTGTACTGATTAAATATAGGCTGACATCTAAATTCAAGCTGTCTGGTGAAGAATTGAACAGTGCACTATTAATTGTAAAGCCCATGGGCTTTGCAATTAATAGTGCAGTGTGGCTAAATTTTTCACCAGATAACTTAAATTTAGATGTCAGCCTATATTTAATCAATACAAATTTAAATCCTTCAATTTTTGTTTTTATTTTTTATTTGAATTTATTTGATCTTGGCTTGAAAACAATCCTTGGACTATGATTCAAGTAATTGAAGGCATAAAAGACAATTGATAAATAGTAGATCTCTTTTGTTTTTGTTATTGTTATCATTATTCAGGGACCAATAATTGTAGTCAAAAAAATTGCTCTCACTGATCAATCTCAATTTTATTTTTCATTTAAATTCGTGTAATATTGGCTTGACAACAATCATTGGACTATGATTTGAATAATTTTAGTCATGAAAAACATTTGATAAATAGTAGATTTATTGGGTTTTTGTTATTTTTATTCATCTTCAGGGACCATTATGTTACAGTTACATTTTTTTTTAATGAAATGTGTTAACTGTTACCCTGAAATTCTGATACATTTATTGTTGGGAAATAATTTCAGAATATAATGAAATGTGTTAACTGTTACCCTGAAATTCTGATACATTTATTGTTGGGAAATAATTTCAGAATACAATACTTGACAACCACGTGTAACTGTAATAGCCCATTTTTGATTTCAGTGTAGCAGTTTTTTTGATTGTAGTGTAGTGATTTTTTGATTTCATTTAAGCTGAGAAGCAGGATAGCTTCAAATTCATAAAGCTATTCTGCATGTGGGCTGAATTCTTTTTAGCAGAGGGCAGTGTAGCAGTTTTTTTTATTGTAGTGTAGTGATTTTTTGATTTCAGTGTAGTGGTTTTTTTAATTGCAGCGCAGCAAAGCTTGAAATTTAAGCTGAGAAGCAGGATAGCTTCAAATTCATAAAGCTATTCTGCATGTGGGCTGAATTCTTTTTAGCAGAGGAAAAGCTGTGCTAAAATGCCACCCAAGCTGGACAGATTTTGTGCTAATGCTACAGTGGGTTTGGGAGGATTATACTTGAAGCCCTTCAAAATTTAGCTAACACTGCAGAGCTCTTGGACTGAATAATCTGACACTGCACTAACAGAAATGGGTCAAGAAGTGTAGCATAGTGCAGAAACCCACTGTTAGTAGCACCAAGAAAAATAATTTTTCACTGGAGTTCAGTTGACAGCAGACAAATTTAAGCTATCTATGCATCTGTCATTTTTTTGTAATTTTTATTCTACTCACATGCTGTAGGTTCTCTTCCTCTCCAATTTACTCTCATTTTAATGAAATGATAATAAATATAAATTTATATAGGGGACTGGTTTTGGCACCACCCAAAAACTTCCCTGAACCTCCTTTTGACTGCCAGAGGACATCCAGCTTTTTTTGTTTTTCTGGAATATTTTTTAAAAATACTTCTATAGGTGCTGAAACTACCAAACATTTTTGGCATCCTTCTGAGCCCCCCTGCTACCTATTCTGATCTTGTTAGCTCAAAAAAAAAAACCTTGAATTACACTAAATCAAAAAAATAATAATAAAAATAGTTAATGCTGGAAATATGAGCTAAAAGGCTAAAAATTTCATCCTATGTATTTCCATCCTATCGGAATGTGGGATAAAACTTTCATCCACTGGGAAACAAAAAAAGTTGCTTTTACGTTTACTTTGGCAACAACTGGTGCATGTACCAAAATTCTGCAAAAGCAAGCGTAAAAGCAACTTTTTTTTCTTCCCTGTGGATGAAAATTTTATGCCACATTCCAAAAATATGGAAATACATGTGATAAAATTTTTAGCCCATATTTCCTGCATTAACTACTTTTTCTTATTCTTTGATTGATTTGGTGTACTCCTTAAATAAGGAGTACTTCAATGTTTTATTTTGAGCTAAAAAGCTCGGAATATGTAGCAGGGGGCTCATAAAGATGCAAAAAATGTTTGGTAGTTTTAGCACCTTCAGAAGTATTTTTAAAAGAAATTTAAAAAAAAACCAAAAAAAGCTAGACATCCTGTGGAAGTCAAAAGGAGGTGCAGGGAAGTTTTTGGGTTGTACCAAAACCAGTCCCCTTCATATATTTAGATAGTTATTTAGTTAGTTTTCTAAATGATGTGTATTTGTGAGTAAGCTTATTATTAATTATTGATGTGTAGTTTTCAGT
The DNA here is from genome assembly GCA_000785685.1 of Uromyces viciae-fabae. Lineage (NCBI taxonomy): Eukaryota > Fungi > Basidiomycota > Pucciniomycetes > Pucciniales > Pucciniaceae > Uromyces > Uromyces viciae-fabae. Next base: position 4,845 of record JNCO01001781.1, read on the forward strand.
AATATATTATTTATTATTGATTTGTAGTTGCCAATAATCTATTATTAATTACTGATGTTTGGTTGTCAATCATCTATTATTAATTATTGATGTGTAGTTGTCAATAAATAAATAATATAGTTGGTATAGCATGTGTAGTTGTGCTATAAATACTTCTCGTGTATTACAGTGTAGTTGTGCTATAAATCCTTCTCATGTGTTACAGTGTAGTCTCAAGAACTGTCAATTGTGTAGTTGTGGAAGTTTCTTATTATTATTTTTTTAGTATGTCACAAATTTGTGATATGTTTTTTCTCTTTCTTTATCTGGCTAGTTTCTGATGAAATTTAAAAGTATGGAGTTTGAGCCAATTATTTAATAATTACTTTGATCTAGAACCTCTTTCATCCCCAACCTTCCTTTTTAAAATTCCTCAACACCTATCACATCTAAATCCAACACCATCAAATACCCATTTAAATTCTATAACAGGTCCCAGCAACAGACGGGGGGGACTTTCCAGCATATTTGTCTGGGTTGAGTGTATTCTTTCTTCTCTCTTGTTCAATGTGCATGTCTGATGGTATCTTCTCATCCCCATAACTCTCAGGACTGAATTTTTCTACCCTTTGATCAAGATTTCTCTAGTCAACAGTTACTTTGTATCCATATTGCATCAGGTCAGCTCAACCAATTTTTGATGGGTTGATTGCTTCACAGATTTACCACAATCCCGCTACCCCTGTCAAATTTTCTGGCAATGGGATTCATTAGATTTGATGTGTATTAAAGATAAAAAGCGGAAAATGAGTTTCATCAATCGGTACTCGATGTCACCTATCATCCAGTGACCATTATATTTTCCTTGTATCAAGTTACAGAGAGATTTATTATCTTTACTTATTGATGTTGTTTTGTCAAACAGGAACACTGTTGAGTTGGGCTAAAGAAATGTCAAGTTTGGGTCAATCACCAAGCCTGTTTGACTCATTCCCAGCCTCCACTTGACACATAGCCAAGTTGCAGAAGTGAGTGAGGCCCACTTGTCCCAATCAATTTCTGGGGAGTGGGGGTTGGCATCTAGCATGCACCACCCCAACCATGGATGGCACAGTTGGCCCTAAGCTTGGATTTGGATGTTCCAAGGCTCACAGCTCAGTTATGTTGGATCAAGCCTATTGGTGCTGCGAAGGGGCAGGGAGAAATCAAACCACTAAAAGAAAAACCTCACGGAATCACTAGTAAACTTTAGTAAACTTAAGAGTTAAAGATGATTCAATCAATTTATTTTCTATATCTAAAATAAAATAAATATGTCAAATGGAATGACAAAAGCCGGAACGAAAAAAAAAGAAATATACAAATGCAGAACAAATTACAAATTTTTTAAAAAATAATAATCCTAAATCAAAACACACAGCGAATGACAAAAGCCAGAACGAAAAAAAAGAAATATACAAATGCAGAACAAATTACAAATTTTTTAAAAAATAATAATCCTAAATCAAAACACACAGGAAGGGGAGAACTAAAATTCAGTAGAGCATAAACTTTTAACATCATTTTTGAATTTAGAGCCTAATGGAGTAGAATGATTAGAAATTTTAACTGATTTCTTGGTGTGATGTTTATTAAAATTAGAAGCCTTCAATCTTTGGATTTTTTTTGTTACTAGATTTGTGATTTCTTCTTCGGTTAATGTTACTTTTTTATTACTACTGTTTTTATTTTTGTTTTTCTGTTTGGATTTGAGAGAAATTGTTTTGGGTAAGGCCTCTGATTCTGATTGATTTTCTTGGTCAGTTGCATTATCTTCATCTTCTTTCAATTCATGTGTGCTATTGACTTCTTGTACTGGTTGACTTGCTCCCTGCTCCTCCTGACTGTTGGCATTCCCAGCTTCATGACTTTCTTCAACGTTTTCATCATTTTGTTTAAAATCATCATCGCTTTGGCCATCACTACTTTCACTGCAATCATCATCATCATCACTCAGTTCAGAATCAAAGTTCAAAGCCTCCATATATTCCTCTAGTTTTCTACTTTCCCCTTTGCCGAACCCGCTCGCTTCAACTTCAACGTCAAGACTCATTTGCCTCGTACCTTCTCTTACGATCGAGTTGAACTTGGGATAGAGGCTGGATTGATATCGGAATCTTTTCAAGAAAAATGATCGTATACACTGGACATCTCTATTAAAATAGCTTTTTAACACAGTTTGATTTTATAGTATAAAAAGAAAGCAATAATTCTTTAATCAGTATTGGTGTCTAGATAAACGCAAGAATATTTTGGCAGTTAGGAAGAAGAACTCCAAGACTAACTATTCAGCATTTTCATGTTCGGTAGAGACCATTTGAGGGAAATCGATCAAGACAGGAATAGCAAGACCAGGCTTTGAAATAGTATCGATTAAAATATTGAATTCATTAAAATCTCCATGTATTAAGCCCACTCTAGCTAACTTGACTATTAGGTCCATTAATTCCGAATAAAGTTTTCCAGGATCATCCAAATCGTGTATTTGTCTTAATGGAAATGCATCAATTAATGTCATCACTAAACAATGCCTTGATTGATCAATAGGTTCTGGTACGGGAAATCCATGGTCGTATAAAACCTTTTTTTTTTTGAGAAAAGTGTGTGTACATGGCTTTAGATTGATTATTTCATCACTTATTTTGTTTTGTTTTGAAAGAAAAAAATACATCTTACTTTCATGAAAGCGAATTCTTTTTGAGCAGCCAAACGACTCATATACATCCAGCTAGCATTCCTACGTTTTTGAAGATAATCTCTTTTTGATTTAATAGCTCTAAAACTAATTCTACCTAGTCTATGAATCTTGAGTACTCGTGGAAGATTATCTTCACCACCAGCGACTACATAGACATCTGCTTCCTTACCCACACCTATTTGATTTCCTACACTGTAGATAGTTGACCTCTTTGAAAAAGTTTTCATCGCTAAAAAATCATATCCACCGTATGTTAATCGATAACCATCATCTATAAAAGTTATGTGGAATTAGTTTCAATAGATTGATTAAGAAAGAAATAATGAAAAAAAAGAAATTCGCGGCTCTTACATTTTGAATTAGCTTCCCGTTTAACCAAGCCTCTTTTAGCTAGTTCACCAATGCATTTATTGACTCCACCCGATCTGAGACCAGCGAGATTTGCGATGAGAGCAGTAGGAACTATTTCGTGATTCTTTGATCCCATTTCGACAGCTGTTAATACTCGGAAGGTATCATGAGATAAATACCGTATATCAGTTGCATCTAACTTCATCTTTTTCCTCTTTTTTTTTTTTTTTTTCTTGGATGTTTAATTTGATTTTTCTCGAATACTTTTGTGATTGTCCACTGAACTGAGCTGATGTGTGTCGATCTGTAAAATTGTTCCATGTAGCATGTCTGTCACAGAGCATGTTACACACCCTCAATCTCAGGCTGCGCTGGGCACGAATCCAAATCCCGCATGGCGCAGCACTACCAGGGGCCTAGATTCGCACCCACGGGGCTTAATCGAGATGTCTTTTTTTTTTTGAAAACATTTGTTGGAATTCTCAGTTATACATTGGAGCTCATGCTTGTGTATGTACACGGGCTTTGGAAAACCAAGGGTTTGAGCTTGAAATTGAAATTTCCTGTAAAATCCTGGGTTTCCTGAGGTCAATAAAATATTTTAACCAAGTTTGAAGTTGTGCAGTTTATAAATTTTGGCCGCAGTTTAAATTTCTGAAATTATTTTATTTTTAATATTTTCTTTACATTTTCTATTCTTTATGAATCAAATCGATTGTTTTGGGGATCCATCGGATTTTCATCATATCAATGCAAGACTCAAGATTCCTTTAGCACCCATCTTTCTCTCGAAACCAAGTCGTAATCGTCAAATTAATTCAACTGATAATAAGGATTTAATTCAATCTCCATCAAATCAAATTTCGTCCGATGGTCCCATTGAAGCAGTCAATCAATCCATTGCTTCACTTTTAATGAAATATATACCTTCACTTGGTTCAGTTTTAGTTAGTTATCTTCAACCACCAGTTTTCATACTTCATGATGAAGAAGGTCGTCCATTTCGTAGGGTTGCAAATAAATCACATAAATTACCTATACCTACTCTACCTGGTAATGGTTGGGGAGTAATAGATGTAGAAGTTAATTTAATGGGATGGAGGCCTACTATTGGACAAAAATTAATTGGTCGTCCAACTCTATCTTCACCATCTCATTTATCTTTAGTCATCTATCAAACTTTTAACGCTACTATAAATGAAAATCACCTCAAATCTGCTGGTTATTACTATGATCTTAATGCACAAATACCATCAAGCTGGACACAATCGGAGAATGGTGATGCTGAAAATCATACTAGATCACGTACTCATTTAACAGCTGATGAACATAGAGAGTGTGGTAGTTGGGTTGATCCAAATGGTAAAGTCGTAGGTGGTGAAGATGGATTTGTTTCATTCACAGTCATAAGGTAAGACAAACAGCGCTTTTCATAATGAAGAAAATAAATTGAATTCTTCTTCTTCTTTTGTGTAAAATAAATCATAGCTTGACGGTCGCCAATCACATGATCTCAGTAGTAGGTTCATTACTTGATGACCCATTTTCAGTTGAATCAGTGATGCAATCCAATCATTTGATCTCGAAGGGTACACCAAGTAAATTAAGAGGGAAATCACTTGATAAGTCCAACTTTTCAGATGAAGAAGAAGGAGAAGAAGACCAAGCAGGAGTAAGACTCGGTTCACAACCTAAACCAAGAATATCAAATCCATTAAAATCGCCACCACCCATCAAATCAAGTCGACCCAAAGCTAGACAATCTAAAAGGCTTTCAGAAACGAAACATGTACCACAACAAGATGATTCAATACCATTAGATTTAGATGAAAATGTAATTCCAAAAAGTAAAAAAAGTATTAAAACTACAAGTTCACCTACTAAGAGTAATAAAAAACTAAAAAGATCAGTTTCTCGTTGTAATGATACATCACCTACTACATGCATTGTTTCATCCTCACCACCATTAAAACGAAGTCAATCTACTCCTTCTAAAAAAAAAATTAAAATTCAATAATTTTTCATTTTTTTATTTTTATTTTTAAGTTTCCGCTTACAAAGCCAACTTTTGAAATTCATTAAATAAATTTTGAAATTTAAATTTTAAAATAAAAAAAAAAAATAAAAAAAAAATGAAAACAAATTCAATCGAATCAAAATTTGAAAATTGTCACATTGACCAAGAATCCACTCTGATCGAAATAGAAAATGCTATAGAACAAGATATACCACTTAAGGTATAAATAAAAATACATTCTTGTTATTGTAAAATTCATTACTGATCTCCTTCTCCTCTTCGTGGCATAAAAAAGGATCGATTATTAAACCCATCCAATCTTCTCATCAAATCATTCAAGTCATATTTAGAGCAATCACTACTGACTCATCACGAGTTAATCGTATATATTGGTCAACATAACTTACATCTCACTCACATTGGTGCACTATTTCAATCCGAGTATGAATTATCTACACCGATCATTCAAACTTCATTAACAACAAACGAAAAAAAATCAATCGTTCAAGTTTTATACCAAGTTTCTAATTCTATTGGAGCTGAAATATTTACTCTGTGGGATGGTTTAGAAAATTTTACCGATCAATCTAATCTTTCAGAGAAATTTACAATAAATCAAGATGCTATTGATAAACGTTGGAACCCTAGCTCTTTGAGACTGTAGGTCATTCCACAACTCTTCTACTTCATTCTCACTTCTTCTCACTCTTCTTCACCTTTCAAAGCATGATTCGTAGCATCCCTGAAAGTGTACATGATATTGTTGAATTACGCGTCGCTTGTGTCGGAAATGGTTAGTATCATTCCAAAATTCTTGATCAAAAATTATCATCCAATTCATACTTATATATATATATATATATATATATTTAAAACAAATTCATATTGTATATAGTTGATTCAGGAAAGAGTACAACTCTGGGAGTGCTTACTAAAGGAAATTTAGACGATGGTCGTGGGCGAGCTAGAGTATCTTTATTTCGTCATAAACATGAATTAGATTCAGGACGTACATCATCAATTGGGATGGAAATAATGGGTTGTAAGTAAACTCAATTTCCTGTATATGTAAAATTCCTTAATTTCATTCTCATGATTGACTTGTAAAATTACACCCAGTTGATGCTAAAGGTAGAGAAGTTCGTCCTGAAGGTTCCAACAACGAACAAACAAATCAAGTCGGATTGAGAAAGCAACAACTCAGTTGGGATGATATATGTAAAAAAGCCGCGAAGGTCGTCAGTTTCATTGATCTAGCTGGCCATGAACGTTATCTTAAAGTCGGGTTTCTTGCCTTTCTCTTTTTCCTTTTTACAAAAAAAAAAAAAAAGAGGGAATTTAAATTGTTTGTGAAATAAACTTTTAATCAGAGGTTGTTTCTTTGTGAAAAAAAAAAATCTTATAGACTACCATATTTGGCTTGACAGGTTGCTCCCCTGATTTTGTACTTTTAATCATTGGTGCTAATGCAGGTTTAATCGGAATGAGCAAGGAACATTTATCAGTTGCCCTTGCATTGTCGGTGCCCGTAGTGGCAGTAATCACTAAAGTCGATATGACACCTGCCAATGTATTAGAACAAACTGTTCAACAATTAATCAAAATTCTTAAAAGTCCTGGTTGCCGGTCAGTATTTTTTATTATCTCTCAAATCTCTTTTCAACCTTTTTGTTAAATTTTTAAATATTTTCATAAATACTTATATATGTATATGTTTTTAGTAAGACACCTGTGTTCGTTAAAAATGATGGAATGAGTTGCGAATTGGCACATAATTTCGTTAAAGAAAAGGCTTGTCCTATCTTTATGATTAGTAATGTTACCGGAAATGTGCGAACCGTTTTTATAACCTGTTCAAATATCTTGTCCTTATTCATATTCTTTGATCCATTTTTTCCTTTCTTTCATTATTACAGGGTTTAGGGCCTTTAAAATTATTCTTAAATAGTCTTCCTGCTGGTCTCGCAACAACATATCCTGTTGACAACTCTTTGGAGTTCACCATGTGCGTAAAAACATTCTATAGTATTAAAGTTTTTTTCTTTTTTCTTTTCAAGACAGATAGAGAGAAAGAGAAAGAAACGAAATATTAATGAGGTGAAAAAAAAAATGTTTGATCAAGTACAGATCGGATGCATTTTCGGTACCATTCGTAGGAACAGTAGTATCAGGAGTAATATTATCAGGAAGAATAAAAGTAGGTCAGGAAGTATGGTTAGGACCGGATGGACTAGGACATTTTCAATTAACGATAATAAAATCGATTCAAAGAAAAAGAGTTAATGTTGATCATGCGATTGCTGGTCAAAGTGTTAGCTTAAATCTTAAAAGAATTAAACGAGCTGGTGTTCGTAAAGGTATGGTGATCTTAGCTAAAAATCATTCGATTGATGATCTTTCTTCCGCCGTTGCTCCTGTGGCTACTCGTGTCTTTGAAGGTCAAGTCTTGATCTTATATCATAATTCTACCGTTCGTCTTTCTCCCTCCCCTCTTCTTGTTTTTTTGCTTCTTCACTCATTATTATTATTTAATGAATGTTTAATCGACCTGTCTTTTTATGATAGATTCAACCTAATTATCAAGCCATGTTGCATGTTGGTAGTGTCAGACAAACAGTAAGTCCATCCCCTCACGCAACCAAAGATAATTGAATCAATTGTTTTTTATGTACGGTTTTTGAGGGAATTTTTATTGTTTTTTTTCTTTACGTTTGATAAGGTTAAAATATTATCTATTGAAGAAAGTAAAGTTTTACGTACAGGTGATAGATCTAAAATCAAATTTGAGTTTATTAAACATCCCGAGTTTATTAAATTAGGTCAAAAAATATTATTTAGAGAGTTTGTTCTATCCCACCTCCCCCCCCTTTTTTTTTAAACTTCGTCCTTCCTTCTTGTTGTTATGGAGCTGATTTTTTTTTTTTATGTATATGTAGGGGTAAAACCAAAGGTTTAGGTGTGATTACTAAACTTGTTTGTTAATATCTACATCATCAATTCATTCCTCAATTAACCTCACGTGTTTCATTAGTTTTCTTCTCTTTTTTTCTCTCTCTCTCTCTCTCATATGATCCAAGAAAAAGAAAACAATCAGATCGTGAACAAAATTCAATCTCTCTTTCTCTCTCACTCAAAAAAAAAAAAAGGGTTATTATGGGATGAATGATTGTCATCAATATATATCACACTCATATTTTTCATCCCCCACTCTTTGTTATCTCTCTCTCTATTTACTCTTGTTGTTTTTTTATGCTTGTCTTTCATATGTCTTTATCTTGAGTGAAATTTTGTGTATTCTTTTAAATTATAAAAAAGTTGTTGTTGTTGTTGTTCCTTATATGTTTGTTTTTATGCATTCTTTTTGTGTAGTCTCTTTGTTTTTTTTTTTTTTTCTTGTAACTTTGTGTAATTAAATTCTTGTTTTAATCCAGTTTTTGCTTTTTTTTCTTCTTGTTGAAGAGAAAAAATGGATTTATTAATTTGTTTTGATGTTTTTTTTCTCGAGTATGGGTTAAAGTATTTCTTCAAAAAAATGCTTTTATTTGTTGGGTGACAGGGTAGTTTCAGCTTTGCCACCAGGAGAAGTCCAGTTGAATTTAAATTTGAATGCTTATCAAGACCTCATTTGAGAGTGATTATGCTCCATGATAATTAGTTGTTCATGTTTTTTTTTTTTTTTTTTCACATTCATCTCAACATGTAGGATTTGATAACTTTTTTTTCTTTGGTCCAAACTAATGAATGAATTAAAAATACAATTCATATGACTGTCCCTTGGGTGGGAGAAGTGATGTATAAACAAACCTATTGGCTTTTTTCACCAGTTTGTCTCATTTGAATTTTTTTATTGTTTTATTGTGAGATCCTGTAGTCACAATTGGAGGGGATCAAGGTTTGAAGGCTAAGAATTTGCTGATACTACAATGTTGGTACATTTATACATTTTTATAGCTAGTAAAGATGATGGTAGTGATTTGGAAGAAGGTTCAGAGCCTCCTTTCATATTATTATTAATACCCAGCGCATACAGTAATACCACAATGTAACTGAAACAACGGTTACATTGTTCTAGGGAACTTTTTCAGGGATCCCTGTCATTTTAATTGAGTACTGGAGGGTCCTATCCAGTAAAGACTATTTCGCCCATGTTGAAGAGCCTCTCAACTCTTTTGGATTGATTTGGTATCCTTGGGGAATTTTTTTTTATGGCCAGGATAAATTCCAGAAGCTTACCTGTATTCCTACTAGTGTAATACAGGTGTTTTCTTTTGTATAAGCTGTTTGAGCACACTTGTGGTCTAGAACTATGTCAAAAAATTGTATTTATCATTTTGGGGCACTCTGAGGCCATTCTTGTAAGAGTATTTTAACAAGAATACAATAATATTAAAGAAACTAAAAAATCACCAATAGAAAAAAGTGAGTTAAAAATAATAAAATGTAAGAAAGAAAAATTAAAATAACACAACTAATTGAAACAATAAAGATAAATTATAATTGCAGATAAGATAAAAACAATGCTAGAAGTTATAGGCATACCTGCAAATAAAAACTAAATAAAATACAAGAGCTAAAACTTGTCAGTTAAATATAAAATATCTACAAGAGATAATACCATAGAAAAGAATAATTAATAATCAAAAAAATAATAAATTCAAATAAATAAAATGATCAAGTTGATCCTGAAATCATCATTTTATTCTCAATGATAATTTCTGAAAATAAATGATTCCATTTGATTTATTTTTCAATCAATGACATCATGTGATTGGCTGTTCATTAAGCAACCATTGAAGAAGGTTGAATCAATTTTGAAGGATCAAACATTAATATCAATTTTACTTTCATTTATAATATTTTCAAATTATTGAAATTGGTAAAAAAGAACAAGAAATTAATATAATCTATTATAGGGAATTGATTTTTGCACCACACAAAGTTGATGGTGCACCACCTTTTGACCGCTAGAGGACATCTGGTTTTTTTTTTTTTAAAGCACAATTTAATTTCACATTGTGCAGTCATGAATTACAACTAAGTATGAAAGTATTTACAGTAATCTTCTGCTACTTGAGTAATTGATTTAAAAAATCTTGTCTGGGAATGATGAAGAAAAATAAGAAAAATGGAATAAAGGGAAAAAGAATTGGAAAAAGAAACAAAACAAAAATATGTTTGATTTGAAAAAAAAGAAAAAAGAAAACCTCCTCTTTTAAGCTATGTACAGTTAGAAACACGAATAAACTAACTCCCCACACTCTGGTCTGGCCCTGAATGTGAGATTATATTCAGCAGAGTGCAGGATAATGGGGGATCCCTATATATTTGTTTTTTGTTCTTTGAAATGTTTTTTAAGCATACTTTGAGATGTTCTAAAATTACCAAAAAATTTTGGCAGCCTCCTGAGCCCCCCTGCTTCACTTTCTGAGCAATTTAGCTCAAAAAAAATATATAGAAGCACTCCCTATTTAAGGAGTACAAAAAATCAAACCAAATATATATAAAAATACTTAATGCGGGAAATATGGGGTAAAAGCACAATCAAATCTCAGTAGTTCAAAAATTAATGCCCTTATTATAATCATTGTTTATTTGAATTACGTTTGATTCTGTCAAATAAATTATCATGAGAATGATAATAAAAGAAAAGCTTATGTTTTTATGGTTAACAGTAAGTTAAACCATTATTATTTTTAAAATAATATTTAATAATTTATTAATTTTTTCAATCAAAATTTTTTCTTTTACCGTTTTATTTCTTTTAGACAAAAATAATAAAACAATGAAAAAACTTTAACAATAATAAAGTTTTGATTTAACTTACAACTCGATTGTAAGTTTTATTATTTTTGATTGAAAATATTTTAAAGCTGTGTTGTGATGTCATTAACTTACAATGAACATCTTCTTGTGTAAATGTGAAAGATTTATCTTTTTAATAATTCATCTTATGATGTCATTTGAAAGATTCTTTGAAATCTTTCAAATAAAAGGAATTGAAAACTTTTTTAAAAAATAAGAAAAAGAAATCTAATTGTTTCTTATTAGGGGGTGTCAAATATCACCAAACTAGACATTACAAACACAACCTTTTTTTTTGGATCAAACCCAACTTTTTAATTTTAAGTTTTTCCAAAAATCTTGACCCAACTGAGGTACTTTTGAAATGCAGTTTTTCATAAAAACATCGTTTTTTGAGCCAAACCAGACAATTCAAAATAAGTGGGTTTTTTTTGAAATAATCCACACCAATCAAACCAAATCTATCTCTCCTCAACTACTAAATTTACTCAACCACATCACATCATCCACTGAGTTCACTCACAAAACAGCTTCCCATTATAACTGCTTAACCCAATGCCTCAACCATCAATTCACACACAACTCCTTCATTCTTTAAATGCTGCAGTAAGAGAAAAAGAAAATAAGTGAGAGTCAGGAGGAAACTAGGGGCTTATTATGTAATCACACAACTCCTTCATTCTTTAAATGCTGCAGTAAGAGAAAAAGAAAATAAGTGAGAGTCAGGAGGAAACTAGGGGCTTATTATGTAATCACTTTCTGTACCATTTTTACATGTTGTAGTCTCTTTTCATATTTTCTTTTCTTCACCTCTTTCTGTTTTCTTTTCCTCTCTTCCTAAATAGGTCTGTGCTACACTCACTCTCCCAACACTCCCAGGGCTGAATCTGTGTCATTTCCCCATTGAAGGTTACTTTCATTTTCTCATCTTTTTGTCACTTTCTTTCTTGAACTTTTTCACTCATGAATGCAATGTCACACACCTCTTTCTGTTTTCTTTTCCTCTCTTCCTAAATAGGTCTGTGCTACACTCACTCTCCCAACACTCCCAGGGCTGAATCTGTGTCATTTCCCCATTGAAGGTTACTTTCATTTTCTCATCTTTTTGTCACTTTCTTTCTTGAACTTTTTCACTCATGAATGCAATGTCACACACCTCTTTCTGTTTTCTTTTCCTCTCTTCCTAAATAGGTCTGTGCTACACTCACTCTCCCAACACTCCCAGGGCTGACTCTGTGTCATTTCCCCATTAAAGAATAATTTCATTTTCTCATCTTTTTGTCACTTTCTTTCTTGAACTTTTTCACTCATGAATGCAATGTCACACACCTCTTTCTGTTTTCTTTTCCTCTCTTCCTAAATAGGTCTGTGCTACACTCACTCTCCCAACACTCCCAGGGCTGACTCTGTGTCATTTCCCCATTAAAGAATAAAATCTTTCATCTTAATTTTAACATGCAGCCTTGGCAATCATGGCTTCATCTGATACTAAATCTGACCTGGAACTCAACATAGATTTTATGCAGCAGTTGCTCCAAAAACGATATCTAGTTAGCAGGAAACCTTCAACTCACCATCTTCCAAGATATGAACTACAAATAATTGAACAGCTTCCCCCTTCAAGTATTCTCCAATTATTCCAAACCACCTGGCCCTGTTTCATCAAGCTCCTAAGTTTAATGAAGGGCCATCCCATATTTCACAAAAACTCACACAATCCTCAACAAGATCCATCAATCAAATTAGCTGTTGCATTATGTTGCCTTGGGTCAAATGGTAATGCAGCTGCTAAAATAATACTCAATAACCACTTCTCAATTGGATATGGCACTGTCAATAAGTATACATGCAGGGTAATCAAGGCAATATATTCCTTAAAGTCAAGAATTCTCACATGGCCTACAACACAGGAGCGGCTGGAATCATCACAGGTTATGCAAGAGGAAGGTTTTCCTGGCTGCATTGGATTTGTTGATGGCACAACAATCCCACTAAGCCAGAAACCAGCAATGGATGGAAATCACTATTTTGATTGCAAAAAGAGGTGCTCATTCATTTTCTTTCTTTATTAACTTCAAACTTTGGTTCACTACTGAATTATTTCTTATCATTTCCATCAGATACTTGGTTTCAGTTTGATTGGTTTGTGACCATAACCAAAATTTCATTTCATATCATTCTGGATTTCCTGGTTCCTGAAATGATTCCTACGTGTTTCAACATATGATAATACATCAAGATCCTCAAAGCCATTTTGATTCTCAACAGTATCTTCTTACTGAATCAGCCTATGCCAGTGGTCAATATGTTGTTCCAGCATTCCGACCATCCTCCTTGGAATAAGACAGAATTCAATTATTATCTAGCCCAATCAAGAGTACGGATCAAAAATGCAATTGGCATCCTCAAAGGAAGGTTTTCAAGCTTGAGAGAGATGTGTATTCCATTGAGGAACCCCAAAGAGATGAAGGCAGTTGTACGTTGGATTGTTTCATGTATCATTCTTCACAATCTTTTGGCCCATTTAAAGGATGGATGGAATGAACTATATGAAGATCAAGAACCAGAACCAACTTCTGAAATATTCAATGTATCTTCAACTTCTACTCAATCAAATGACTTGCGAGCACAATTAATCCCAGTGACACTAGCTTTCTTTAATGAAAGATAAACATCATGTTGTTATCTCATCTTCTCTGTATGTCTCACATTAATTGATGAATTTTCACTACAATTTCCATTAATTTCACTCTTGATGTATTGCATGCTGATGAAATAATTAAATAATAAGAATTGAACCATTACTGTTTACCCTCTCTTTAAAAAATTAGCAATGATTCACTTCATTTATTTATTCAAAAAATAAATTCACTCATTTTTTTCTTCTTTTTCAAAATCCAAACTCACCAATTTTTTTTTTTTCAAAACAGAACAAAAAATTTAGACAACTCAACCCACTTTTTTTTTTTCAAAACACAACAAAAAATTTAGACAACTTGACCAACTTTTTTCTTTTTTCAAAACACAACAAAAAATTCAAACAAAAAAAAAAACATTCAACCAACTAACAAAACAACACTCACTCAACCAAAAATTCAACTTCAATTTCTTAAGTTCACACAACTCAATCATCTTACCAATCAATAATCCTTCTCAACAGCCAATTTACTCACTCAACTCTGTATTTTTTTTTTAAATCATCATATTTTCTAAACAAGCAAAAGCAAACAAAACTGATTTTTGTTTGTTTGTTTTAGATCACTCTCATTGGTTTAAATTATACACCCTCGTCTTATTGGTTTAAATTGTTTTTACTCACACCTCAGGTACGCTCCCCCTTTTTTTTTTCTCACTCATTTCTTTTTTTTGCATCATTTCTCTTCTTTCGGATTTTTTTTTTCCCATCCCTGCTGCTCTCGGGTGATATTCATTTACTTGATGATTTGTTTGTATGCTTCTCTTATATCTCATTATTCTTTTCTTACATCTAATGGTTTCAATCATGTGTGAAGCTGTTTATAACCAATATGTCAACTGATTGAATGATTTCATTGTAAACAAACAACCGATCCCAAATTTCTGATGTCAATTAAATCCTCTTGTACAACAAACAATAATGGTATGTCATCATGTCCTGTTCACATCCTTTTTCTTCTTATTGAAAACTTCAATAATTTTCATAAAATTCATGATTGATTACAATGATTTTAATAGTTTGATGCATTGATGTAGAATATGGTATGTAAACTGATTTTTTTTTTTTTTTTTGATTTTAATTTGAATGAAAACCAATAGTATAATGATCTTCATGTTCCTTGTTTGTGTTAAGGATATTTAGATGCTGCTTCATAAACCTGATACTGAATTTTAAATGTATAATTGTATGTTGACTTTCATTCAGTGTTTTTATGTTTTGTGTTTTGATATCAGCTAATGATTTTTTTTTTTTTTTTTTTTTTTTTTTTTTTTATTTAATAATTTTATATTGATTGTATGATGCCCACCCTTATCCCTCAGCTACACTGATGAAAGTGTGCCTACACTGAAGACAAGAATGATCTTCCTTTTTTTTTTTTCCTTTTTTATTTATTTTTATAGATTTTATTGAAACTAATTAATACTTGTCTTGATTTCTTTCAGATATTGATGTTGTTTGTTTTCTTTAAAAGTATGAAATCAAACTACTTTTTTAAAGAAAACCTTCTATGATGCTTTGAAAAAGCTCCCAGTGCCCCAAAAAAAATGAAAGACTAATGGAAGGATATGAGAGATAAGAAAAAAATCTTGAATTGAAAAAAAAATTTCTGAGATGATAATTAAAAGAAATCAATGTAAAATGATGAGTAATTTTATTTTATGAATTATAGTGATTTTTATTTTAATTTATTTTTATTTTGAATTTTTATCTTCATTTTTAATTTATTTAACTTTTATTTAAGAATTTTTATCTATTTATTTATTTTATTATTTTTTATTATTTTTTATTATTTTTTATTTTATTTTATATTATATATACATATATATATATTTTTTTTTTTTTGATAATTATTATTATTAACTGTGGTGGTATGACTGAATGAATTTTAAATATTTTTAGAGAGACAGATAAGGAACAGGAAAAAAAAGAAATGTAAGCAGTTTAAACTCATACTAAGGAGTCAGTAAGTCTTCATAACCTCCCCCAACTTGCTCTTCTGGCCCTTCTTCTTCAGCTCTTCAACTTCTATTTCTTCCAAACTCCTTCCTCTGGGGTAAAACCTTTTAATATGTGAAGCAGAAAAAGATCTTTTCAGTTCAACTCCATCCATTTCTTCCAGAATGTAAGAGCCACCAGTAAGTTGTCTTTTAACTCTGAAAGGTCCATTCCATTTATTTGAGAACAGCTGGCCCCACTGATCTTCTAGACTCTTGTTATACACTAACACCAAGGTTCCAGGTTCCAGGGGTTTCCTTAATCTACAGGCCATCCTTCTATCCCAATATTTCACTGAGGAGCTTCTAATTTTCATCATATTTTGGTAAGCTTGCTGAAGAATTTCCTCTTTTCTCCCAAGTTGATTTACTCTAGCTTCTAAAAGTTCTTCTGTGGTGTTGATATCAGTCCAATCTGTTCCTAAATAGGTTTCCATTTCCCAATCTAAGGGTAACACAGCCATTTTTCCAAACAATAATTCATAAGGTGAGTAACCAGTGGTCCTTTTTGTTGAAATTCTATCTGCAAACAATACTAATGGTAAATATTCTGTCCACTTTCCTCCAGATTCCCCACAGAGTTTCACCAGTGTATCCTTAATAGTCCTGTGGCTTCTTTCTATCATACCATTGGCTTTTGGATAATAAGGAGTCGTATACTTCAAGATTGCACCTATATTTTTAACAGCTGAACTAAAATCCCCTTTGAATTCAGGACCATTGTCCACA
>KN361373.1:805-21133 GCA_000785685.1 Uromyces viciae-fabae
AAAATTAAACAATTTTTACTCACATGAGTAATAAAGATTAATAAAAATTATTCTTTATAAAAAGAATCATCATGAACAGTCTTTCTCAATTTATTTGAGTTGATTAAATCTGTTATGGTATTTTTATAAAAAGATAAAAGGTTTTATTAATAATAATAAAAATAAAATTATAATTCTTAAACAAGAATTATTTAAGTAAATAAAAATTAACTCACTCATTGGAGTGGTTTTATTTCTGAATCTTTTAAGAGAAACCTCTTCAGAATTTTGACAAGTTTTGTGAGTGGAGGAATTTTTTTGAGTACATAGCTTTTGCTATGTTTTTGGGGGAATGACTCCCAAAAAAAAAAAACAATTGGGCCCACGACTCCCATTTTCTGTCCTGCGGACCAAATGGGAGTCGTTGGACTAAAACCCGGGAGTCGGATAACCAAGCTTCTATTATTATATATATTATTATATATATTATTATATATATTATTATATATATTATTATATATATTATTATATATATAAAAGGTATTCAAAGTTCACAAGAGAACTTTATCATAAAATCATAACACAAAAATCATAAAGTTATAAGTATATGATTTTATGTGACCCTGTGCCCCCGCTCTCCCTATCATATAAGTTCTTTTCCAAACTCTTTATCTTCTGAAACCAAATATCTCAATGGCATCAAGTACACATCCACCACCAGCCACCCCAAGCCATGCAACCATACCATTACATCATAATCTCCCCACCCCTCAACAACCATCTGTTCACCCTCCCAATGTTGTTCCGGTGTCATCATATGGATCACCTCTACTGTATGTTTTTCTCATTTTTTTCTTTCCTGCCACTTTGGAATTAGGTTGATCTCATTCAAGCATCTCATGTTTTTTTTTTAACTTAGCCAATCAACTCACATGGGCTCAGGTGTCACATACGCAATGATACCCTCCAATTTCCAACCTTCGTTCTCTATTTTCCCCACCCCAGCCAACCAATCTCAAAATCCATCATTTTTCTCCGCTGCGCCAAGTCAATCAACCATTTCAAACTCTGCTGGAGCCCCTCTTACATCATCAATTGAAAATTCAACTCAGGTTACCAGCGTTAAATCTGGTTGAGGCAGTCGTGGTGGTTGTGGAAGCCGTGGTACTTGAGGTGGCCGTGGCATGCGTGGCGGTGGTGTAGCTACTAAGAAAGGCCGTCCAGCAACAAAAGTGTTATGGAACAATGACAAGAATCCAGATGGCAAATGCTCCCTGGAATTGATTGTGGACTGGCTGGTAACTGAGGGTAATTACCAGTTGTGGCGAGGAACTGCCATGAGTAAACGGCAAGTAGCTGAAAAAATGGTCAAGTTTTTAGAGTTGAATTCAATAGCCGATTGCGAATGGTGTGGTGTGGAGCAGCAAGTGAGTAACGCTTCTCACTAACTGGTTAAGTATGGTTATGTAGTGGAAATTGATCTTATAATGTTTAGATCATGGTTTTGGAACATAAGTTCTGTGACGCTATTGCGTGGCGAGATCAGACGGGTCAAGGGATCCTAGATGAAGCTCAAGAAAACCAACGACAGTTACCAAGTGAGAACTTCCCGTCCGACAAGGAATGGGAGGATTTTGTAGGGGCTGCCAAAACCAAAACTGAGGGTAAGCTATCATGGTGTTATTGCACTGTTGAGGTTTTACGTTTCCAGGCTGATGTGTTCTTTTCATCTTCATCTTGATTGATCAGCTCATATCAAGAAAATATGCCCCTTCTTCTATGTCTTGGAGCCTATAATGGCTGATTGACCAAACACAGTACCGTTAGCATCTCAAGAAGTTGGTGAGAATGCTATAACTAACAAGATAGGAGGGGATGAGGATGCAATCGCTTTATCAAATGCACTCAATCTGGACAATGACAATGACAATGAAGATAGTGTGCCATCAAACTACTCTTTCCCATGGTCTCACATTGAAGACAGTCAGCAAAATACTGCGACTTTAATTCCTCTCACTCATCCTAAACATCAATTCCACTCACTCAGCCTAACTCCTCTGTGAACATCTTCAATACTGCTGGAAGCACCAAAATTATTGTTACTGATGAGGACCAGATTTTTACTAGCCCTGTCAGCACAAATGCATGATCCCCACCTATTCAGCCATTGTCACCTTTTCTTAGTAGCTTACCTCATGAATCAAGTGAATTTCAAAATGATCAATCACCATCCGTGTCACTCCACTCACTCAGTCAAGCTTCAATGTCTATGGAAATCAATAGCTATTTCACATCTCCAAGGAATTCAACTCCAATTCAACTGCAACCGGTACCAGTTGATGCACGCAAAGCTGTGCTTGAAGTGAGACGAGCAAATAGAAAAAAAAAATCTCATGCGGAGAACATATGTGATTGACTATTCCCATCAAGAGAGGAACTCAAATGCTCACGGATGGAAGATCAACGTCTTGCTCAGGCCACACTTGACAGCAATATAAGATTGACAAATGCATTCATCCAATCAATTCAACCTGAAAAAGGCACTGTGGATGATCAGACCGCTGGGTTGGAATTAAAAAAAAAAAAGGTCGACCCGGAATTAAAAGAAGTGGAACTAGCAAAGGCAAAGATTGAGCTAGATGTAAATGAACATATGAAAGAGAAAGCATCAAAATTTGATTGTGCACGTATGGTACAAGATTTCATCAAAGCCGGCTTGAGCTACAAGGAAGTGATGGAAGCTACCAATCATATCTTAGGAGCCATAACCACTTCAACTTCAACTGAAAGTTGAATTTTTTGTTCATTTTTTATTTTGGACATGACTTTTTTTCTTGAAACATGGTTTTTTTTTCTTGAACTCTTTTGTTTCCACTTCTTTCTCCCTCTCAATTGATGAGTTGGATTTTTGTTTTTTTGTTTTTTGGGAAATGTCTTGTTTCCAATTATTTGTAATGTCTCTTCTCCTTGTTTCCAATTATTTGTAATGTCTCTTCTCTCATGGCAATTGTAAGCCCATCAAGTTTGAGTCGCTTGTAAGCTCTTCAAGTTGGAGAGTGATCAAAGACATGAATTATAAAGACAAAATTAATAAAAGAAAATATTAATCATTGAATAAGTAATCAAAGAGAAAACAAAACCACCAAGTGATCAAAGACCAATTAATTTAACCAAGAGAACACAAGAGCGTTAATAATTAATTGCTCGGTTTTTGTCTCAAGAGTGTTAAAAATTAGTTTCTTGGTTTTTGTGTCAAAAAAATGCTAAATAATTCTTTTTACAGTCTTCACCAAAAATTCCTGCACAAGCATTATGATGTTCTTCATAACCTGAAACATCAGCCGCATGGGTATTGGAGGTTCTTGAAAGCGATTCTTTTCCTTGATCGTGACATTCTATTAAAAAATTGTGTAGAACACAACATGCTTGTAACCAACCATCTAGTCGGATTGCTGATTTCTTGTCACTGAGGTGAAGCCGAAGAGATCGCAGAGACTGCCACCTCATTTTCAAAATCCCTATACAATGCTCAACAGCAACTCTTTGACCGCTGAGGCAAAGATTAAAATTATTTTTATTTTTGGGCAACGGTCGTCCAGAACTTCTTTTGTAAGCAGGCACAACCGTTGGTGATGCTGAGTACCCAGAATCAGCTAAAAGGTATTCACCTGAAGAAAAAAACAAGTGGGGGTGTGTATAAAGCTTTAACAATCCACATTTTCAAAATCAACAACTAATTATGCTCAGAAATTACTAGAAAGCAGAATAGGAAGCACATACACAAGAATTTTTGTAGACACGTTGGTCATGTGCACTACCACACCATCCATGTAGTGCATAAATGATCTTACAGTTATGATTGCAAAAAATCATACTATTCACTCGGTATACTTGTTTCCGCATCCAATAGTCTTCTTTATGTGCCATGGGTGCGGCAGCCAAAGGGAAGATAGTGCCATTACGTACCCAACACATTGGTATAAAGTTTTTTTATCTTCACCACAATCATGAAGGTACTGCTTCATTTGTTGCCGTTCGTTTATGTTTGGCCACACAATGAAATCTTTCTCCAGCAAAACAATGGCGAGGATACATCGATTTGTGTACTTTTCAACCATTCCTTCTGAGAAAAAGTCATAGAGTTTAACAATTTTACCAAATAATCAGCTGATTCACAAAAAGGTAAAAACTTGCCTCCAATGTTGACAAATTGAGAAAGAATTGCTGCTGATCCACCATTTCCAGCCAGACCCAAATGGGTCAACGCAACCATGAGCTGATGTTCAACTGGGGCTTGAGGGTTGTTTGAATTATTTTGAAACACAAGGTGGTCACAAATTAGCTTATGTAGGCCTTGGAAGCTTTCATATGTCATCCGAAACTATGTAAGACCAATGAAGTAATGGATGTTAGTTTATTCAATACCATTCAAAATATAGATAAAAATGGCTGTTACCCATTTAAGAAAAACCTCAGGAGCGCTATTGTTCAAAACTTCAAATTATTTCAGTGCTGATGTAATTTGATCACACTGAATCTGAGGAGCCAGGTATCGATGTTTTTCTATGGTATTTTGAATCATTAACAAGCACATTGTGTTCAACATGAGGTCTTGGAATTTTTTTTTTGATCCGTTCTTGATGGTTTGTACTTTTGAATTTTCTTGCAGGTAGAACATGAATAATAATCTTAATTTTCTTTTCCAGGATGATATTGAGGTTGAGTGGTGTTTAAAACTGAGACCAAGTAGAGCAACATGGGAGTACGGCCTGGTGTCAGTGGTATTGAATGATCTTGTTTGGATTTCTTCATTTTTGAGGTTTAGGAGAAGAATTGAATTGATTTGATCAATATCTGAATGAAATCTTTCTGGCACTGAGGTACGGGGCATGATGGAGGATTCTTGAGGATGCTGGAGAGGGAGAGGAAGCAGATTTATGCGCAAGTGGGTGATTTCCGGGGGGTTGCCAAGGTTTATGATGGGTTTTCTATCTTGGGGTTCTCAATTTCAAAGTTTTCAACATGAATTATGAAATCATATCCCCTGCCAAATGGGTGTTCATGATTTTATGATTTTTGTGTTATGGTTTTATGATAAAGTTCTCATGTGAACTTTGAATACCCTTATTATTATATATATTATTATATATATTATTATATATATTATTATATATATTATTATATATATCATTATATATATCATTATATATATTATTATATATATCATTATATATATTATTATATATATTATTTATATATTATTATATATATTATTATATATATTATATATATTATATATATATAATAATATATATCAATAAAATCTAGTTTTTGATTTTCTTTTCTTTAAAAAATTTTATTTCTAAGAGTTTCTATCTCTATCTAAAAGCAACATAAAAAAAAAAAAATAATAAAAAAGAAAAGAACAAAACTTCATTGATTTAATTTTTTTTTTTCTAAATGAAAAGATTAGATTAATGATAATATATATAATATTTTTTCAAAAAAATATCTAACATGAACAAAGAAATAACAAAAAATAACAAAAATGAGTAGAAACAACAAAAAGAATAATCAAAATCTCGATGAGTTTATGTGTCTTATTTTGATGGAATGATAAAAACAAAGAGTTTTTTTTTAAAAAAATTAAATCAAAAATGATATAAATCTATATATAAATGTTCAAGTACTAATAAATCAACAAACAAAAAAAACAAGTAAAGTGTAAAAGAAATAATAAAAAATCATCATCATCATGATCATGATCAACTTGGTAGTTAAGATAGTTCTTCATTCATTTATTCATTAAATCTCTTCAGTAATGATAATAATAGTAATAGTAATGAAAAAAAAAAAAATCAAGGAAGGAACAGGATTTCTATATATATATATACATATACAACAACATATATATATATATCTATTATATATAAGTTCAAGAAGAGAAAATGAAAATGAGGCAATGAAAATGATCAAAAGATATATAAAAAATAATAATTAAAAAACTAAATAATAGCGAATTTTCAAGGGGAGTGGCTAAAACTAGAAGGTTTGACGGTAGCAGAATTACTAGAGATAGTATTAGAAGAATGAAGATGAAGTAAATTAGTTGAAGGATGATGAGAATGAACTGAATGATTAACAAGAGAAGAGTGAGAATGATGAGAAATAGAACTACTATTTGCATGACTATGACCGTGACCAGTATCATTAGCATTAGAAGCAGAAGAACTCAGATCGGTTAAAGGCGTCATCCTCATAATTGATCTTAACAAGGACCCAAAAGGATTCCCACCATTGTTATTCCCGCCGGTATGAGTACTAGTATTAGTATTACTAGTATTAATAGTTGAACAACTTGAACCGAGATTATTGGAACTCGTACTGGGACTTGGATTCATTGATGATAAAGAAGATTTCGAAATATTTTGATTAAGCTTCATATGTCCAATTAAATTGTCATTATTATTATTATTATGATTATTATTATTATTATGATTATGATTATTATTATTATGATTATTATTATTATTATGATTATGATTATTATTATTATGATTATTATTATTATTATGATTATGATTATTATTATTATGATTATTATTATTATTATGATTATGATTATTATTATTATGATTATTATTATTATTATGATTATGATTATTATTATTATGATTATTATTATTATTATGATTATGATTATTATTATTATGATTATTATTATTATTATGATTATGATTATTATTATTATGATTATTATTATTATTATGATTATGATTATTATTATTATGATTATTATTATTATTATGATTATGATTATTATTATTATGATTATTATTATTATTATGATTATGATTATTATTATTATGATTATTATTATTATTATGATTATGATTATTATTATTATGATTATTATTATTATTATGATTATGATTATTATTATTATGATTATTATTATTATTATGATTATGATTATTATTATTATGATTATTATTATTATTATGATTATTGTTATTACTTGTACTCGTACTTGCGCTACTACTACTACTACTACCAATACCTAAATTATTGCAATTAGCATTAGTAGAAGGAGTAGGAGTGAGATTTGAATTAGATTTGTTAATCTTTTGATGATCGAGAAGAGTGGGATCATGATAATTATTTTCTTTTTCAGGAAGTGTAGATGAGGTTTGAGACGAGGATAAAGGGTCAAGAGGAAGAAGGAGTAGATTAGGATGAGGATGTGTATAATTACTACCGCTACTTCTATGCCGCTTCATGAATACTCTTTTGAAAGTATTCTGATGGTGATTGCCGTTATTTTTACTAATAGTTGAATTAGCTGTCGGTGTTGTTACGGTTGAAGAAACTGGAAGATGGGATGGATTGGGCGCACTGGCTTGTCTATTCATTCGACCCATTGATTTTTTGGTTGACTCATTACCATGCTCTCTTGATTTATGGTTAATGTTATTAATATTAGACTGTTGATTTGGATTGCTAGATTCCTTTTGGTCAGGATGGTCTCCCGCGACACCAGAACAAGTGAAGGATTGGTCATGATCTTTTTTACTTTTTGTGCCTACTCTGGATAGCCTTCTGACCATCTTAAGTCCAGGAAACCAAAGATTAGAGCTACCAAAGTGAGAATTGCTATTACTGCTGCTACTGCTGCTATGATTGTTGCTGTTGTTGCCAATGATATTGTTGTTGTTGCCATCGTTGTTGTTAGAGTAATTGTCGGAGTTGTTGTTGGCAGTGGTGGTATTATTACTATTATTATTAATACTATTATTATTAATACTATGAGTATTGATACTATGAGTATTAATACTATGAGTATTAATACTATGAGTATTAATAGTATTATTATTATTAGCAGTATTATTATTATTAGCAGTATTATTATTATTAGTAGTAGTATTATTATTATTAATACTATTATTATTATCATTACTATTATTATCATTAGTATTGTGGTGTGCATTCATCACTGTTCGATCATCTAAACTTGATTGGACTATAGTCGACTCATCTTCGATTTCAGGTGATAAACTTTGATGCATAGTGGTAGGCGAATCATCCGTTTGATAATGGCTAGGTTGAAGGACAAAATGAGTTGTAGTAGTAGTATTTGAGCTGTGTTTTCTGGATCGTATTCTATAATGAGCTAGTGGTCGAGTTGGAGAGGGTTGATCATCTAAATCTGAACGGTGTATAGAACTAGAAGATCTACTAGTAACTAGTGCAGGTCCACTACGAGCTCGACGAAGACTACTGGCGGTGCTCGCACTTGACGTCGTCTCTGGTGAGCTATTAAACAATCGTGGTAAGGGTGGTACCATTTCACGTGAGCGAATGCTAGGTTCCATATAACTCATTCTCTTACTGCTAAGTGTACTACTAACGCCGAATCGATTGGTGTTGACTGCTTGTGAACTTCTTTTGGCAGAGGTAGAACCAGCAGTAGATAAAGTACGAGTGCGACCACCTGATTCAATTCCACCATCTTGCAATCTAGCACACAGTAATACATCAGAAAATACTTCAGTTAATTTTAGGTCAATCGCAGCCTGAGAGACTTCTGCAGTTCTTCCTAATAAAGTATTCACGTTCTTGGAGAGTCTTTGAGAGACTCTTGATTGGGTGGCAGCAGCTGGAGTGGTAGGTGTAGGTTCATCAGATGTTGGATCTTCATCAACTGGTGATCCATTCCTGGGTGGTCCTTCGATCGTTGATGTTGGGTTTGAATTTTCAGTTAGATTAATACTAGAGACTATTGAATCATCACTGATGGGTATCGCTGACATGATCTGAATGGACCTCAGATGATCTATTTCAGCCTTCAGCGCTCTCAATTTATTCATCCAACATCGTTTCTCTGGTTCACATGTTGCACCGAATTCAAACGTATGCTGTCTATATTTTAAACTGAATGAATATGGCATTAAGCCTATCAATTTGATAAAGAGAGTGAGAGAGAGGTAGTTTTTAGTTAATCAAGTCAATAATAGATCAGACTGAGAGGGAATTACCAGAACTGTCACTAATATCTACCAGATCAAAATATCTGATTGGAAACCAATGACGAGGTTCATAAACTGTAGCCCTTTTAACTTTGACGACGACCAAGTGAGTTTGATAGAGGAAGATACCATAGTATTTAATTTTGAATGCTTCACTTGGGTCCAAACTTGGACCGTGATAAAGAATGTGTAAGGAGCCAACTAGTTTGATTTGACCCAATAAACAAACAAATGCCGCCCTATAAGACTATATATGTATGTATATTTTAATGAAAAAAAATTTAATGAAAAAAAGAAAAAAAAATTAGTGCTGATTGATTGATGTATTTATTTTTTTATTTTTTTTTAAGAAAAAAAAAGAGAATATGAAAACATACAGAATGAAGTTCCATTCGACTAGCAATTAATTCAGTTTTGAGTTCAATTATAAATTTTAATGAAAAAAAGAAAAAAAATTAGTGCTGATTGATTGATGTATTTATTTTTTTATTTTTTTTTTTTAAAAAAAAAAAGAGAATATGAAAACATACAGAATGAAGTTCCATTCGACTAGCAATTAATTCAGTTTTGAGTTCAATTTCTCTTAAAGATTTAGCTTCATCGACTCCTTCGGCTACTTGTTTCATAGCCCAAAGAGCTTGTTGTACCCTTTCTCTTGCACGGTGATTACCAGAATGGTTATAATCATTCATTTGTTTAAGTAAAGCGTTAAGTAGCATTGGATATCTCATAATTCTTTGAATTGGTTTAATGATATAATCTTGTAAACTAAGTCTTGTGGATGTTAAGTTATTTGTGGTTTGGTGAGTGATGTTAGCGGGAGAGGGAGGTAATATAGTTGAATTTGAAGGGTTATTTAGATTGAAGGAATCGGAACAAGGAGAGAAGTTATTATTATTATTAGATTGAAGTAATAATGAGTGCCATTCAGGAGTTGATTCAAATGATCGGATCAAGTCAGCTGCTTCGGTATGTTTTGCGCAAAATTCTTCATAAATTGTGAAGATGGGAGATTCACTAATGAAAGCTTTTGCGAGACGTTCGATAATTCTATCCAATTCATTTTCATCTTTAAATATTAAATTTGAAGAATCAGACTTGAGTGATTGAATGGTTGATGTACCAATTGCGATTGATATCCTCCTAGAGAATCTTTCAGCTAATTCAATAACTTGAGCAATATTTCTTCGTATGATTTGTTTTTGATGTAATTTTAAATTTGTTGCAGAGTCAATTTTTGAAAGATAAAAATCATCTAGTCTTTTCAAGTCTCTTAGATAACCGTCTTCTGTTTCAATAATTTCTAGTAGTGCTTGAAATCTTCTTTCAAAATGAATTGAATGATTTAAATGAGATTGAGATCTTTGATGATGATGAGTTGTTGTTGTTGTTGTTGTTGATTGATTTGTTGTTGTTGTTGTTGTTGTTGTTGTTGTTAGTTTCGGTGAAGATAAATCAGGTGCTGAGCGAGAAGCTTCTGAGTGTAATTTGATTTGTTTTTCATTATTCATTTTCTTTTTTTTTTTTTTTTTTTTTTCGTATTTTTTTTTTTTTATTGATGTAAAAAATGACGTAGTTGATTAAAAATTAAAGTTCATGCATATAAATAAACTGAATGAAAATTAATTAATTAAATAATAAATAAATAAAAAATAAAAAAATATTTCAATAGATGCGAAGACCAACCAACCCATGCTGAATAATAATTGTTCAAGTCACTCTTGTACATAACATTTTGTACACTAAGTAAATTTTGTGGTAAATTCCAATAAAAGATTTGGCCCAATTGTATCTTAACATGATTACATACAAAGATTATTGAACATGTTTAATTTTAGATATTTGTGAGATAATTCAAAATGGATCAAAGATAAAACTCAATGGATTAGAAGCATCCACAATATGAGGACAACTGCATTTGTATACTTGTATAAAAGTTAAAAAAAGAATTATTCAAATCAATCAATTTTTTCGCTGTAGTTAAATTAAATTCATTTTGAAAATAAAATTGACTACTATTGCATTAGAAAACTTCACAATGAATTTTTTAGATTTCAACAAATAAAAATATATTCAATACTGAAAAAGTTTATAAACAAGAAATAGATATATATAAGTACAAGTGACTCTGAGTAGAAAAAGAAGGATTCATGAATTTAAAATTAAAGGAGCATGCTCAAGTGGAGTGATTAATAGTAAAAAAATAGTATAATGAATAAGCAGAAAAGTTTTATGAATGAAATTATTCACATGACTCATAAGGATGAGATACTGCAGTGTTAACTTTGTATACATAGCAAGGTTATTTTTGTGGTTTCATGTGTGGACATATATTGCTTGAAATTACGTGTAGAATTAAAAAAATTAAATGAAAAAAGAGAAGGTAGGATACAATAATCCTATATATCAGGAAAAATTAATTCTCACTACATAGATGATAGGGGGTTATCCCACCATGTTAAGCCCATTACCCATCAAATACCCAACGTATTTCTACAATGGCACTCTGAAGCACAAAAATGCATCATTGTAGTCAACTAATAGTAAAAAAAGATTAGAAATTGACTAGTAACAAATGTTAATACTTGATTTCACTGAAAATTCATTTTTCCAGGTGAGATAGGATGGAAAATATAAAATATTCAGAAAATTATAGTACATTTTTGATATAATCATTGAAAAATTTTATTTAGTGCCTGTTCAAAACAATGTTTATAGGAATACATATATTTATTTTTCGAACATCTAACAACTTGTACAAAC
This sequence comes from Uromyces viciae-fabae, assembly GCA_000785685.1. Taxonomy (NCBI): domain Eukaryota; kingdom Fungi; phylum Basidiomycota; class Pucciniomycetes; order Pucciniales; family Pucciniaceae; genus Uromyces; species Uromyces viciae-fabae. Next base: position 12,574 of record KN361373.1, read on the forward strand.
TATGGGAAAAGAATAATTTCACTAATTATTGAACTATTGAAAATACACATGTTACAAGAATGTCATTGAGAAGTTGCGCAAATCCCGAACCAAAACAAACTAAAAAAAAAAATAAAAAAATAAAAAAAAAAAATTTAAAAAAATAAATTAAATTTAAAAAAAAAAAAAAACTAATCAAATGCAACAACAACAACAACAACAACAAGCCATTCTAAGATTACAACAACAACAACAAATACTACTACAACAACAACAACAACAACAACAGCAGCAACAACAACAACACCAGCAGCAACACCAACACCAGCAGCAACACCAACAACTATCATCCGGCTCATCCCAAACATTTAACCATCTACAACAAACCTATCCACAACAACAGCAGCAACAACTACTACTACCACAATCACTTCAACATCAACAGCAACTTCAAATTCAACATCAACTTCATATTCAACATCAACAACATCAACAACAACAACAAAACCATGCTTTATTAAATCACCGATCTTCTAATCCTAACCTCCAGAGAACCAACTCATTCATCCTACATCCTCATCCACGCTCTGCTACACCATCTCAAAATCAGCCAAATTTACAAAATAATCATCTTCAACCCTCTATCATATCCCATCAAGAATCTCCTTCATCACTTTCATCCTCTCAATCTCCTCCAAAATTAATTCACTCTTTATCTGCACCTAGTCATCCAACAATTCCCTCCGATCATCCTCACTTTAATCAAATTCTTCTTCCCAACTCATCAAGCATACAATCTCAATCATCATCCCGTCATCCTCAAAAAATTAATATCAAAACTAATCAAAATAACCTCAATCCATCACCATCATCATCTCCCTCATCTCCACCCTCTCCCTCATCATCTACATCAGATCATCCGCAATCCATTTCACCATCAAAAATTAATCCAAAAGATCAATTAAAATTATCTCAATGGATAGCCAAAGATCAAATACATCGACACGCTTCAATCCAAGCTCAAAAACAAAAGAGAACTAACGTTTTTGGAGAAATTTATAGTGAGGCTCTGGACGATGCACAACTCGATTGGTTAGGTGAAATTAATTCAAACCGTCCAGTCACTCGATTTCGTCTTCAAATGCCCATTGAACTTGATAGAACTCTTGCAGCCGGTAAACGAAAACATCGACCTAGACTTCAACTCACCAAACAAGATCTCAAATTAATCGCAAACACAGAAGAAGTTTTAGTACCTATAAGACTCGAGATTGAAATTGAACATTGGAAATTGAGGGATACATTCACATGGAATCTCAGAGGTTTGTTGTATTCAATCCAATTCTTTCATACTTGTACAATAAACTAACTATCATGGTTTTATTTCAGAACCCGTTGTTACTCCAGAGCAATTTGCCATTCATCTTTGTGAAGATTTGATCCTACCCATTCAACATTTCTCCGTCCCAATCGTAACTTCTATTAAAGAACAATTAGAAGAATATAAACTTCATGAAAATTTTCAAAATCACTTAACCATTCCTCTAAACGCTCAACAAGTCAACTTAAACGAAGATTTCAAATCTCATAAATCAAATCATGTGGATCCTCCATCACTAACCGATCCTCACATTATTCAAGAACAAGACTCTTGGTGGAATCATTGGAAGCAAAGAATTTTAAATCTCGATCAAGGTTTAATCGATCATGAATCCAAGGAATCTAAACGTCACTCAAGAAGAATTAAACCCGAATCACCTAAGCTTACTCATCAATCATCCATCAACTCGCGTTTAATCGATCAAGTTGATGAAAACTTTAAACCAGTCCCATTAGAGTCAATCTCTATCCCATCCATGGACTTGAGGGATGATGAATTAAGGATACCTATCGTATTGGATATTATTTCTGGTAATATACATCTTACTGATCGATTTGAATGGGAAATTAGTCAAATTGATAATTCTCCTGAACTATTTGCTGAGATCTACGCTAATGACTTGGGTCTAAGTGGTGAATTCAAGTATGTAATTATTCATGATTTAATTTCTTTCTTTCTTTTTCTTTTTTTTTTTCTTACTCTATGCATCTATCTCTTTTGAATCTATGAAACTTTATTCTCACTTTTCACAAACCAACACTTGACCAATCACCGCCATACTATTTGAGTCTTAAAAAGTTTTCCTTTTCTTCGTCGAAATTCTCAAAAAAAAAAAAAAAAAAAAAAGCCACATAAACCAATCCGGACTCGAATTGTTGCTAAACTACCTTCATGCTCATTAACATACGATCACAGTTCAATTGTATTGCCTAGTCATGTTGTATTTCAAATTAAACACAAGTTTTGATTGAGCTTGAAGAACTGATTCATGTCTAACAAGAAATTCCTCTTATGTTTAAATTCTTGATGATGATCCACTGATTCTTCATTCATTGATTATTATTTTTTTAATTCAACGATAACAAAAAAAAAAAAAAAAAAAAAAAAAGGACGGCAATTGCACACTCCATTCGTGAACAAATTGAAATATATGTTAAATCTTTAGCTCTGGTGGAACATACGAGTGGTTATCCTGTACCAAATGACGAATTACGATACGCGTTCTTACAAAGAGTCACAGATCCGATCCGGACAGGACAAGTATGTGAATTCACACCATTTCTCACTTTACTCAATGCCGAAGAACTCGACCGACAAGAGAAAGAACATGATCGAGAAGCACGTAGAAAGCGTCGCCAAACCCGAGGTCGTAGAGGTATTACTTTACCTGATAGAGAGTCTCAACGGACCGTCCGAAATATTGTACCAACTCAAGGTATCGATATGGTCATTCCATATCAAAATGATAATGAAGATTTGATTGTACCTGTTCAGCCCTATGCTCAACCATTTGCCATCAAGGAATCCATCGCCGAATTAGCCGATTCAAGCGGTTAGTTTGTTGCCTAAATAAATACATTTAGAACTTTTTCTCCTTTTTTTTTTTTTTTTATCTCTCTTTCCTCATTGTGATGCTGACCTCATCAAATTTGGCTTATAAAATTTTAAAGAATATCAATCAAAACGCCACATTCAAGCCAATAAGGAGGTGCTTGTTCCCGATAGTCAACTTGGAACACCCAGCAAAACAACTGGTAATCGGGCTTCCCGAAGATTGCGTGGTGCAACTGCAGATGTTGTAGCGGGAAGCACACCACCTAAATCGAGTGATATGAATGGAGGAGATAAGGAAGATGCACCTACACCTAGTAATGCTGGTACACCTGGAGTCACTCAACAAACCAACAACAAAAAGAGCAGCAAAATAGATCCATCGACGAATGCAATTAATACCAACTCCTCTAAAAAGCTCACTCCCGCACACCAGACTCGTGGTCGAATCAATTGGGAGGCCCTTGGCTTACACGATCCCATGATTGATGGCGTTTGGCATTGTTCTAATTGCGGTTGCCCCGGTCATATTGCAGTTGGGAGAAGGAAAGGTTTAGGAGGAAAAGATACCCTGTGTGGTGATTGTGGTGAGTCTCTGTGAAGCACTTTGAAACACTTAAAACGCGATGCTTATTGTCTCGAGTTCAATTGTATTAATAAAACTATATATAGGAAGATACATTCATCGATATAAAAAAAATCGACCCATCATGTACAATACCTCGGCCGAATATCATACCAGCCTGAAATTAGAAGCAGATAAAGCCAAGCAAGCCATTGCTGATCAAGAAGTGATACGCAAGGAAAAAAATAAGGCAGAGAACCAGAATCTTCCAGTCAGTTTGAGCAGCAAGAAGCGCAAAAACGATTTTCGAAGCAGTTTGTTTTCCAAATCCGACAAGTTGCGACGTACTGAAGAGCGCTCCGTTAGCGTTGCTAGCAGCGTCAAGAGTGGACAATCCAGAGAATCTTCACCCGTTGTTTCAATTCGCTCAACAAATAATGGGGGCTCAGAGAAAGCATCTTCCAAAAAACGCTCGCGGGGAGTTGAATCAGCAGATGCACCTCCTCCTACAACCAGGGCTCAGAAGAGTCTATCAAAAGGCATTATGCTTGATTCACCTGACTTGAGCAACTCACCCGAATCCAACTCTCCAAGCCATACTAGACTCCAATCCACATCGGCTACGAAGCCATTACGCATTAGTAGTCGTCGCGGGAGTATCAAACCCGACCACCCGACTGTGAAGAAGGGTGTGGTGAAAACAGAGGAAGACATTGACCAAGATATGAAGCCTGGGCAAACTGTTGAACCTCAACAACCGGCTCTCAAAACCAAAGAACCTAGAGCGAAAAGTCTAGAGAAAGCGAAAAATGTTACCAAGAGTCCGGTCGAGTCTATTCAACCCACATCTCAATTACCCGCAGCTTCTGCTTCTATCTCAAACGCTGGCAACAATAAAGATTCAAAATCCGAACCGCGGCGCTCTCTTGTCAATGGCCGCCTACCTTCAGTGGTCTCAACAGCTCGAAGGTTTGAGCCACCACATTGGATGGTAGGAGCACTTTTAAATATTAGAAACTCATATACTTCCGATCGAGTAGAATTAATTTCCAAGGCAAGGAAAGAATCACTAGCACCGGGTCAACCACCTGTTGTTGTAGGTTGCGATTGGCGGTTGAAATGTCTCGACTGTCCTGGAAAAGTTGGTTTTTTTTTGTTCTATAAAATTTTGTTTCTTCAGTAGACATTTAAAGGTGTTGTAACTAAATCAATTTGACCTGTTTGTAAACTAATTGTGATAGCTCTATACTGTTGGGCCTGGAGAATCATTCACCAATTTTGATGTGCATTTGAAAAATCGGGTGAGCAGACTTGGCACTAGTTAGTCAAACATTAACCTTTCTTAATATTTCTAATCCTCCCTCTTAATTTAGCAACATCGTCAAAAGGTAGATGAAAGACTTACTGCAGCAGGCTTACCGCCATCAACATCATCACACCAAATCGGACCCACCACAAGTACACATCAGCCTTCTGGAATCTCATCTACAAGAAGTTCGCAACAATTATCTCAATCTGTTTCAACAGCCGTTGGCTCACAAACCCAAGTGTCACCCACCGATGATTCTCGACAAAATCAAGTTTCATCACTGACTGACACAACAACACAACCTCAAGTTTGCAGTCCTTCACAACCTCAAATTTTAAGTCCTTCACAACAACGAGTACTCGCAAATACAAAACCATCTCAAAATCAAGGTAATGTAGATTTAGAGCAGAATCAAACATCACCGAGGACAAGCTTGCATCAAACTCAAGTTTCCCCAACTGAACTTTCAGAGCAAAGTCAAATCTCTCCTACTACTACGTTAGCTGTGATTCCTAATCAGCAACCATCTGGATTAACTCTAGTTGGTAATTCCAATCATCAAAGTGAGCTTTCTCCAGCTGAATTCGGCCGAGTTCATACTAGAGGTTTTATTAATACTCAATTTGTATCTGCACTTCCATTTTCAACAATAACTCAATCATTAGGAATGGAAGAAAATTCATTCGCACCATCTCATACTAACTTCAATGATCCACCGACTCATCGGAGCTCATTTTCCGAGGGATTACAGCTTCAAAACCACGTCCACGAACTTAATCGAAACTTTAACCATGATCTACCAGGTCCTTTACACATTAATCCATCTCCAGCGATGTCTTCACAACAATCCTCAGCAAACTTTTCCAGAGAAAGTTTCATCCCTGGGACTGAAGCTACTGATGTAGATGGAGTTGGATTAAGGAGAATGGAATTACCAGAACAATCCATTGGCTTCTCCGGTAAAAATAATAACTATTCAGATGTGGTACATTCATATCCACCTAGTCCAGTAGTAGGAATAAATCACGAAGCTCAAATGATGACGGGAGAAACATCTATGGCGACAAATCAATTACCCTCTTCTTCGAGAATGGCCCATAATCTTCACTCAGCCTCAATGCCATCATATCATAATAATAATCCGAATTCTTCAATTCAACCCAATCGCTCATCTGGTAATAATGCATCTTTATCACATTCACCATCTGAAAACAATTTCATGATGAATATAAATTATCACTCTAATCCAATTGGCAATAGTAATCATGGATACTTTCAACAAATTTTAAACTCTTCTAATAATAATAATAATAGTGGAATAATTTTATCTTCTTCTCCTAATTTTTCACCTTCTTCAAATTCAAATTTGATCAATCTTAATCAAATTAATCCCAGTCATAGTCATAGTCAAAGTAATAATGGGAATGGACAAAATCATCCTCCTTCTTCTAACAATAATAACATTATGAATCCATCTTCTACTATGAATACTATCACAAATACTTCTTCTTCTTCTTCTTTACCTTCCTTACTTCATCCTCCTACTCATACTTTGGTTCATCCTCTTCCTAAAAAACCAACTTTTGATTGATTTATTTAAAAAAGTATTGTTATATATATATATATCAATCGACTTTCATACATTTTTTTCTTTAACAAAAAAGTTCTTAATTGAGCTTTTTTATCTTTTTTTTTGTTGATTATTTCCTTTTTTTTTGTGCTTGTTGCTTTTGATTACCTTACATATTATATCTTAATGATTATAAAGATTATGGTTATTATTAAATAAATATATATATATGCATATATATTTTCTTGTTCTTTTTTATAGCAAAACAAATAAACTGATATATATAAAAAAAAAAGGTTTTTTTTTTTTTTCTTTTGTTATATATCTTTACATCAATTGTTGTCAGATTATTCAATTTTTTTTTCGTTATACTCGATTTTTTTTGAATTGGTTTCTTTTTTTATATCTATATTATATATTTTTAAACAACAAAAAAAGAAAAAAACAAACAGGTGTGAATTAGAGACATAATAAATATATCAATATATTTGATCAAGAGAATAGATTGATTGAGATTGAGATAGAACATATGGTAACTCTGGGTACAAGTCCAAGTCCCACTTGTTGTTTTTCTGGTTCAATTTTCATTATTTTATCATTCTATTCTTATCATTTTATATTTTTATTATTTTTTTTATTTTTATTTTTATTTATTTAATTTCATTCCTCTGGTGTAGACACTCCAAATTGCAATCTCCTTTCTTTACTTCTACACTCGGAAAATATTTTTCTTTCCTTGTCTTGAACTCCACTTTTATCTTGTTTTTGTCTCTTATTCAATCAACAAAAACCATCTTCAACTTCAAGATCATTTCAGCCAAGGAAATATTCAACCTGGTTGTTATTGTATTTCATTTATTTTCTCTCCGAGGGCAGCCTATATTATTTTTGTCTTATCTTCAGCTTACTGCTCTTAGTTTCTTGAAACAAAACCACTTGCCACGGTACCACCAGGTTTTGATTGGCTGGGTTGGGCAGGTCACAGATTTTGGCAAATGGCCTGGTTCTGCTTGGCCAAGCCCAAGCTCTGTGCCCATGATCAATCATCAATTGGTTGGCTGTTGGCCCACTTGTTAAATGAAACTAAACCAGTAGATTGCTTGATTTTTTTTCATAGAAATTTTGAACTTTGAGCTTATTTTAATGTTACATATAGGTTTGAAAAGAAGGTGGGTAATCAAACCAATAGCTTGATGTGAAATCTTGAAACTCATCAAAAAAAAAAAAAAAATAATAATAATAATAAATAAATAAATAAATAAAAGCATATTTTTAGGATGTGGCCCACACCCCAACTAAGGTGAATCTCTGAAAAATATAAATTATTAATTCATTGTATAGTCACTGTACAGATAATTTCTATTTGAAGATTTTGAGTAGCTGAGCTGTAGCTGCTTTGGAGATGAATTGGTGTCTGGCGCTAGCAAGTGACATGCCTTTTTTCATGCTGTGGTATATGTTGTTTTTCTGTAATAAATGTGCTCACATCTTGTGTCTCATTTATTTATATATTTATATATTTTTATTTTAAATTTATTCTTTATTATTCTTACTTGACTATTCTAGTTTTATGATTGAACCCTTTTGATCATGCATAGGGGGTTTAACATTTTTTTGTTGACATTTTTCTCTTTCTCATTGAAATAAAAACATTGAGTCTGAGCCTATTAAACTTAAAACCCATTGGTTATGATCCTTTAACCAGCTCCTCTTTCAAACCCTCCTTAATTTTCATCTTTTATTCTAATCTCCTCAAAGTTATCAACAATCAAGACCATAAAAACAAAAGTATACCCTTAACAATTGTAGATTTTGGATCCAATCATACAGACAGCTTCAATGATTTATGTCTAAAGATCTTTAATTGAATTGAATCTGAAAATATGGAAGTTCTTAATCCACATATAATAATCATTATTATACATACAAAGTGAAACAGTGATAAATACATATATATATATATATATATTTTTGGTTTCTGCTTGAAGGCACTGATTTTTCTACTAGTTCAACCTGTATGTTCTCTGAGTCATTTAGTTTTTCTAGGTTTTTTTAACCAAATCCTAGCCTTCTGGAAACCTATCCTTGCTGGGAAAAGTGCTTCAAATCTAATGAAATTCAATATTCAAGGGGGATGCCTATTTTTGCAACACATATTTTGCAACACATATGTCATGCAAAGCCAATGTGTTGCAAAATTACAAA